>JAOTQJ010142925.1:0-36478 GCA_025642045.1 Solanum sejunctum
GTAGGTTCTAATGTTTGGCCATCATCAGAAAGCATAAAAAATGAAGAGAGCTAATTAATACATGCATGCACACTTTCCAAGAATTATAAATTATTTGGTTTTACCTTGCTAGTTCTTCAGGGTTGCTACAACCCTAGTTGTAGATTTAGCTACTCATGCTATATGTAGATGCAAAAATTATGGATTGCCAAGCAAATCCAACTTTAATGAGAATCACAAGATCAAAGATGAAATTCAAATACAAGCATTCTCAAAGACTTCCAATATAATCACAACTATTACTCTCTAATTACTAAGTTCTCTAAGTACTTGGCGAAAAAATCTAAAAAAAAAACTAAAAAAAATCACCTATTTATAATAAGAAAAATACAAGTCCTAACTGAAATAGGACAATTGGTCAGCACGAAATATGAAAGGGATTTACAGGTTGTAGTGCATTCCATGACCCCTAATCGGGATCTTATACAAAGCTGCTAAAAATTTGGACTTCAAGTCTACAACACCTCGATACGACTTGTAAAGTGTTTTATGACCCGTAAAAGGGTTTCATCTAATTAATCTTCAAAAATTCCCAAGACAACTCATAAATCATTCCATGACCCATTTGTATGTTTATAAAATCAACTTTGTAAAATCAGCTCATCATTGGAATTGTTCACAAAATCACTTTACCACCCGTAGAAGGATCTATGACCTGTAAAGGGTCTCGTACAGCATCAAAATTTAGTATCTTCTGTGTTTCTTCCCCAAATCAAGGACAAACCTGAAATCTTGTAAACATAACACAAAAACATAAAAAACCAACTAATATCGCATTGAGAACACATAAAATTCCATGTTTTAAGCATCAAAGTGTTAAGTTTTGGCAACATATCAGGTATTAAGGAGTATTTGTGTTCTTCATTACTTTGTTATAGGTTAGTTCCATTTGCTGAGTACCTTATTGCTTGTTCGTTGCTCACCCTTTGCTATATTTTTGTGAGTTGTGAGTCTAGTCCAGCCTGTTAGACTTTTTTCTATTGGATTGAGCTTCCAGATTACTCGTGAGATAACTGCCTATATCCCCTGTAGGCCTTCGAAAATTCCATTTTCTTTTATGTGTTTTATTCCATTTGAGGACCATACATTTGAGACATGTATTTTATTTGAACATTCTATATTTAGAGGCTTGTATTTGTGATACCAATTTTGGAAAGGTTTTAGTTTTGATTTCATACGTTTATCTATCCTATTTAGATTGTTTATATTAACCTATTATTATTATTATTATTATTATTATTATTATTATTATTATTATTATTATTATTATTATTATTATTATTATGTTGAGTTGTTTAGGGTTGGGCTGACTCACCTAGGTGGGTTAGGTGAGTGCCATCGCATCCGGATTTTGGATTGTGACATTATCAGGCCTCCCTGTAGTCAAGAGTATCAGAAAATATCAAAACTACAGCAATTAACCTACCAACAAAGGGTCTAATCCCACAGCAATAGATACTACGCATACAGAGCATAACTTGCACTTTATACGTATTTTAGTTTAACATAGATATAGTCTCGCTCAGTCTAAGATTTAGGGAAAGCATATCCTACTTGGAAGTTGATGTATTGCATCTCAAATCAATCTACCTGAGTTTTTCACATCCTAATCACTTCTTGTCGTTGCTCAGCTGTTATAATATAATTCACTTCATCAACATGGTCATATTGACTATAATATCTTGAAAATGGGGCAAAACTAAGCTAATAGTGCCTAAAACTGGCAAAAGTAGGGGCTATGTCCATACTCCCAAACAAATTCTCAAAAGTAGGGGCCATGTCACCCCAAGTCTACAGCAAAAACTTTGGTCCAAAATGAACCTCAGAAGACCAAGAAATGGACACAAAATGAGGTTAAAATCTTTATCGGGAAGATATTTTTTCAAATTTTTCTTGGTCAAAATTTAGAAAAATCGGAAAAATACTTGTCACGACCAAGCGTAAAGCCTAGACGTGACATGACAAATGGATAACCTAAAAGAAACCCAAACAAGAATTTTAGCATATCATTTGCACATTTTTGGTTGCGGAAGCATAATTAATCAACAAGTAACTAACAAATAATTCTAAGGAAAGTGGGACTTGGGACTCAAGCTATGGGGATGTTATAGGGAAGACGATTTGCACGAATCACATAACAAATAAAGTTTAAGGGGCGGGTAAGTATGACTCACACTATGGGAATGTTTTAGGGACTCGAATTTCAGTCTTATTATCAGTATACAACAAACATAAAAGGGAAAAGGGGACTAAGGGAAGTATTTCATTGTTACATAAATATAATAGGGTTCAAGATCAATACATAAATATCCATATCTAATAACATAACTAGTGCGAATGGAACGGGAGCCAAGACATCTCCTAGGTTCACCCTCAAAAGACAAAAATCCAAAACAGATAAGTCTTAACAAATGCATGAAAGTAAAGTGTATATTGTTCTCGGAGTGGAAGACTCACTGATAGACGTCTTCAAAGGATCCGTCTAGCCATATAAAAGATGATGATAAATAGGATCTCGGTTCCCTACTTGGTTAGATCACATAGACAAAAAAAGTATCTGTTAGTACTTGAAATGTACTAAGTATGCGGGGCGTAATGCAAACAAGGAGTATGAGCCATAATAATCAAGAAACATAATCATGATCAATAGACATAAGCTCAATATGATATTAGTAATCAATGTTTTTGTCAAACATGTATAGAGGTAATCAAACTTGCATAGCTTATCATACACATATGGGAAAAGACCTCAACCAACATATAAGACCAAACAAGCTACAATTTGGAATCTCGATGTTAGCTTCCACACTAGAAATGGAGTGATATACTTGACAAGGTAAACCAAATTTTACCCTACATAATGGATAACTTGATCTAGTTGGATCCACTAGTAAAAGCCCCTGTTAGGGAAAATAGCATGAACTTATGGTGGTAGATAGTTAAGAGAAAGGACTTTATATAAGGACCCCCTAGGTTGAGCCCCCACCTTATGTCTCTTTCAGTGCTAAGTCTTGTCTCACAGAATACTTGACATAATCATAAGCGTAATCATACCTTCAATGACTCGTGAAAACATGATATCATGGTGATCAACTTGGGCATTGATTCCTACATGGTGACATCATGTAGGCATAGAATATGCATTAGTACATTTGAATGTACTAAGTATGTAGGACACAATGCAACAATAAGTAAGCATCATAATCAAAATGCATAAATTAAGCAACAGGCATAATATAACAATACCGCATATATGTTCGATGCTTAAGTAAAACATGTTTAAGTAATTCATACTCATATAGGATATCATATGTGATGAAGATACCAAGCTAGTTGTTCAAGGTATAAGCACCTTGGTGGTTGTGTGGTATCCTTACATGGTTGATGGTAATCATACCTTACCAATATGGTGATGTAGTATAAACCCCTCGCATGGTTGATAAGTATAAACCCCCAACATGGTTACCCAGGCTCTTGTCCCCCTAGATCATGTATGGTCTAATGCAACACTTTATATAGGATTTATCATATGCTCTAGTACAACACTTCACATAGGAATAATCATAGACATAATCTCATTCCATCATCATAACATCATTCATATCATATCTTATGCTTTGGACCTTCATTTCCTCAAGAAACCTCAGCTGGACATTTTATCAAATACCTTGAGGGTGTGTAATGGGGGTAAAAGACCATGCAATTTAGAGATGAAGTTATGCAAGAAAATATGTTGTAAAACCATCAATCAATACCTTGAAACACTCCAAGACATTCACATCAAAACCCCTCATCAAGACCAACATTATATCCAAGATTTAGATCTCAAAACATAGCAAAACAGTCACAACTTTACATAGCTTTAACATAAAGTGCAGTGAATTTCATAATAATCAATACCCATTTATAAATCAACTTTAAATCATGCAATTTAGGTAAAAGGAGGCTTGGGTATCATGGGTGAAAGGAACCCATGAAAGAAACCCATATACCTTAGCTTGGAGGTGAACTTGGGCAGATTGGAGATGGAGACTGGAAGCTTGAAGAAGAACCTTGAAGGAGAAACTTAGCTTGGGATGAGAATTTGGGACTTGAGTTTGAGGAGTGAAAATGTGACTAAGTGTTTGAGTAAGTATTGGAAAATGTTTAGGGTAGTATGAGGGTGAAATTTGGCCAAGTATAGATAAAAACACGTTTGGGAAACATGAGCCCAACACTTAGTTTATTTTGGACTACACTGAAAAACACTGTCAGGCAAACTACACCTCTCCACATTGCGGAGAGGACGTAGAGAAGAAATTACACTAATAAATGCACTTGGAGAATCGCGAAGGGAACGTGTAAACCTCACTGGAATTCATCACATAAAAAATTATAATTGCAAATCTTTCACTCTTAAATCAGGGCTAGACCCTTTTTCGCCTAATTTTGACCCCCTGATCACAAATATGAAGCTGAATTTTTGAAATATAGGATGGATTTTTAGATATACCAAAATTAAAATTCTAGTGTTCTGAGGCACGTTTTGGGGCAATTTTTGGGGTCGTTACAATATCTCCCCCTGGGAACATTCGTCCCCAAATTAAAAGAGATGTACAAGACAAGAGTGATCATCAATAAATCATCCCCAACAAGAATGCAACATAATATGTAAAATACCACTTTTAAAATTCTCAACATAAGTGTAAAATCATCATAAACTTTCCAACTTAAACGTGAATGCATATGAATGACATAGGGGCTGAAACGTAAGACTTGAAATCACGTAGGGGACTTAGGATTAGTACCTTAGCTTGAGTGGAGTGCAAAAGATGAGGATAGCGCTTTTGCAAGTCCATTTTGGCCTCCTTTGTAGCACTTTCAACTTGTTAATTCCTCCAAAGGACCTTAACGGATGCCACCACCTTGTTCCTCAATTTCTTTACTTGCCTATCCAAGATCTAAGTAGGAACCTCCTCATAAGTTAATCTACCCTCAACAACACCCACGAAATCAAGAGGCACAATGGCATTAGGATCACTAACATATTTTCTCAACATAGAGACATAGAACACCGGGTGAACCTCCGTAACTATATCCAGTCCCAATAAATCCACCTCTCTATTCTCAAACCAACCCACCGATGACCAACAATGTCTCCCATAAAGAGCCTCAAAAAGAGCCATATTGATACTAAAGTGATAGCTATTGTTCTATGCGAATTCAATCAAAGGAAGATGGTCATCCCAACCAACCCTCAACTCTAATACACATGCCCTAAGCATATCTTCAAGGGTTTGAATTGTCCTCTCGACTTGGTCATCCGTTTAGGGGTGAAAGGTCATACTAAGGTAAACTTTGTTACCAAGACCCCTTTGAAAAGACCTCCAAAATTATAAAGTGAATTGGGAACGACGATCTGATATGATGGATAAAATAACCCCATCCATCCTCACTAACTCATGAATATACAACCTTACATACTCTTCAAAACCATACGGTGTCTTAACTAGTAGAAAGTGAGTCAATTTCATCATACTATCAACCACCACCCAAATGGAATCAAAACCTTTTCTAGTCTTTGGCAACCCGACCTTAAAATCCATATTAGTCACCTCCCACTTCCAAGTAGGAATCTCTATATCTTGGGTTAGGCCACCCGACCTTTGATGTTTAGCTTTGACTTGTTGATAACTATGGCAACTGGAAACAAATTTAGTAATGCCCCTCATCATGCCTCCCCACCAATACACATCCCTCAAGTCTCTATACATTTTGGTGGAACCAGGGTGAATGAAATAAGAAGAATTATGGGCCTCATCAAGGATCTTCTCCCTCAAACCATCAACATAAGGTACATACAACCTGCCTTGGCACCTAAGGGTACCATCTCCCCTTGGGAGAAACCTCTACTTTGCCCTCTTTCACCAAGGCCTTCAATTCAAGTAAGGAACAGTCAAGATCTTGTTTTGCTATCACTTTATCAACCAAGGAAGACGTAGACCCATCAATAACCATAATACCATAATTACCTACTTCTTCCAACCTAACCTCCAATCTAGACATCTATGCACCTCTCTAGCCATCTCCCTATCACTACCATCCACATGAGCTAGGCTGCCCATGGACACCTAACTCAAAGCATCCACCACCACATTTGCCTTGCCAGGATAATAATGTACTCTCATGTCATAATCTTTGAGAAGTTCTATCCACCTACTTTGTCTCAAATTGACATCTTTTTGAGTGAAGACATATTGGAGTCTCTTATGATCCATGAAGACATCCACATATACCCCATACAAATAATGACGCCAAATCTTTAATGCAAACACAATGACAGCTAACTCTAGATCATGGGTAGGGTAATTCCTTTCATGTACCTTGAGTTGTCTAGAAGCATAGGCTATGCCCTTACCATTTTGCATTAGCACATAACTCAAGCTAACTCTAGATTCATCACAATACACAACCAAACTCTCAAGCCCATCCGGTAGTCACAATATAGGAGCAGACACAAGCCTATCCTTCAATGTTTCGAAGTTATTCTCACATCCATCGATCCACTCAAACTTAAATTTCTTTTGAGTCAATTTGGACATAGGGGAAGCAATAGAGGAGAACCTATTCATAAATCTTCTATAGTAAGCTGCAAGACCCAAGAAGCCCCTAATACTCGATGGGGTCAATGGTCTAGGCCAATTCCTAATCACATCGGTCTTCTTAGGACCCACTTTTATACTATCCCCCAACACCACATGACCCAAGAATGCAACCTCCTTCAACTAAAATTCACACTTATCATATATAGCATACAATCTCTCCTCCCTCAACCTTTGCAACACAACCCTCAAATGACCCATATGCTCATCTCTACTATGTGAGTAGATCAAAATATCATCAATGAAGACCACAATAAAGGAATCAAGGTAAGGTTTGAAGACATTATTCATTAGGTCCATGAAGATGGCCAGCGCATTAGTCAACCCAAACGACATCACAACAAACTCATAATGCTCATATCTAGTCCAGAAAGTCGTCTTGGGAATATCACACTCCCTCACTCTCACTTGATGGTACCTGTACTGATGATCAATCTTAGAGAAAAAGCTAGCCCCCTGCAATTGGTCAAACAAGTTATCAATTCTAGGAAAAGGATATCTATTCTTTATAGTGACCCTATTGAGTTGCCTGTAATCAATGCATATTCTAAGTGACCCATCCTACTTTTTCACAAACAACACCGAAGCACCCCAAGGTTATTGACTAGGTCTAATAAATCCTTTTTCTAACAAATCTTTCAATTGCTCTTCAAACTCTTTCAACTCCGCCAGGGCCATACGGTAAGGGGCATGTAGATAGGTTGAGTGTCAGGAAGGAGATCCAAGCCAAAATTTATCTCCCTCTTGGGAGGAATACGAGGAATGTTATTTGGGAAGATATTAAGAAACTCATTTACAACGAGGACCAACTCAATGGAAAGGACTTTGGACTCCATATCTTTAACCCTCCCAAGATGACACAAGCACCCCCAAGAAATCAACTTATAGCCTTTGATGCATAAAATGAATCTATCCTTGACCACCACATCTTGACTTTCCCATTCAAGGATTGGTTCATTAGAAAATTAAAACTTGACCCTACGGATTCTACAATCAATGGACGCATAGTAGTATGCAACCAATCCATTCCAAGTATGACATCAAAATCTACCATGTCTAATTCAACAAGATCACAAGGCAACAACTTATGCAAAATGCAAATAGGATAACTCCTATAAACTTTCCTAGAAACAATAGAGGCACCAATAGGAGTAGACACTTCATATGACTCATGCAACAACTCGGGGACAACATGAAACTTTTTAGCAATGAGAAGGGTAATAAAGGAGAGAGTAGCACCCGGATCAATAAAAGCATACATATCAAAGTCAAAGATTTTCAACATACCAGTAACAACATCAGGGACCTCACCAACCCCTTGCCTACCATGTAGAGCATAAAATCAATTATGCCTTGGGGCACCTCCTTGAGGACCATCTCTCTCCAATGGGACCGCATTAGCACCCTGGACCTTACCACGGCTTCTCGGACAATCTACCTTCATGTGAATAAGCTCCCCACATTCGTAGCATGCATTAAAACCCTTTAAACACCACATCTAGGACACACATCAATAGGAGCCATCCCACCAACACCTTGAGGCCTAGGGAAGTCATTGGTAAGCCCCCTATTAGTAGAATGAGGAGGCCCTTGGCCTTGATGAAATTTAGCACCCTTTTCAAATTTACCCTCAAATCCGGCCCTCTTGGCCTCATGCCCCCTTCTCTTTCTCAATTTTTCCTCCTCTATTTGCTCGACATAGGTCATTAATAGAGACAAGTCCATGTCACTAATTAGCATGGCGGATCGACCTTCGTCACTTACCAAGTCGGAGAACCCCATCATGAATTTATTCAACCTAGATCTAGGATCAACCACAAAATGATAAGCATACTTGAAAAATTGATTAAACTTGAGGGCATACTCCCTCACACTCATAGCACCTTGTTTCAAGGTCATAAACTCCACCAATCTTGCCTCCCTAAGCTCAAGAGGCAAAAACTAATTAAGGAAGGCCAATTTAAGCTCCTTCGAAAGAACCACATTACCAACCCTCTTCTCACCCTTTCATTGCTCATTCCAAATTTGGGCTACCCCTTTGAGTTGGTACGCCACCAACTCTGCCTTTTTATTCGGCCTAACACTCATGACATTTAAGACTTTGTAGACCTTATTAATGAACTCTTGTGGATCTTTATCCACCTTTGACCCATGGAAAACCGAAGGATTTATCCTCATGAAGTCTCTTACCCTAGTTCCCAGGGTAGTAGCATGAGGGGCTTGGGCCCCTTGTTGGACTTGGTTGGCCACCACTTGGGCAAGCATAGTAAGGGCATCATGGAGTTCACCATTGGTAGGTTTCTCCACGAGAGTTTGGGCCCATCTTCCTCTAGTATTTGGCATGATCTAGCATAGCAAATAATAATCGTTAAGGCGGAAAACTCACTACAACTCTATAGCATGACATAGAATATGAAGAAGGAAAATGTTTGCTAAAATGTCTCATAGCCCCCTATTCATAGTCATAGGTTACTTCACAACCATGAATAGGACTCTAATCAACACAGTGTATTAGACTCTAAGGATCTATTAACCTAGTGCTCTGATACCAAGCTTGTCATGACTCATGCATTAGGCCTAGACGTGACACAACGCAAGGGGAACTCGAAGGGACCCCAAGCAAGCCTCGTAAAGTATCATTACACATCCTTGGTCACGGAAGCAATAAATCAAGCATTCAAAATAAAAGAATGGGGAAAACGAGGCTAAGAGAAAAGCTTTTACAATATCATGGTCAAAAGATAAGAGTTAAACTTATATTATAGATACTTAACATGTCTAACAAACACCTCTACTACATAGATCAGAGCGGGGCCAAGACAAAGTAATCGGGCTCACCCTCACAATCAAATAGAATATAAAAGAGAGTCTTAATACATATTAAAAGAGCATTGACTAAGTCCCTGAAGTGAAGGACTCACCAACTAGCTTGAATAGCGTCGAACTAGCCTTGGGCACCAGTTCCTACATGGTGACATCATGTAGGCATAGAGTATGCATTAGTACATTTGAATGTACTAAGTATGTAGGATACAATGCAACAATAAGTAGGTATCATAATCAAAAGGCATAATATTAATCAAGAGACAAAATATAACAATATGGCATGTATGCTCAATGCTTAAGTAAAACACGCTTAAGTAATTCATGCTCATATAGGATATCATATGTGAAGAAGAGATCAAGCTAGTTATTCAAGGTATAAATCCCTTGGTGGTTGTGGTATAAACCCCTCACATGGTTGATGGTAATCACACCTTACAACAAGGCAATGAAGTACAAACCTCTCACATGGTTGATGGTAATCACACCTTACAACAAGGCAACGAAGTACAAACCTCTCACATGGTTGATGAGTATAAAACCCCAACATGGTTACCCGGGCTCTTGTCCCCCCGGATCTGGTATGGTCTAATGCAACACTTTATATAGGATTTATCATATGCTTTAGTATAACATGTCATATATGAATAATCGTATACATAAGCTCATGACATCATCATAACATCATTCATATTATATCTTATGATTTGGACCTTCATTTCCTAAAAAAAACCCTAGCTGGACAATTCATCAAACACCTTGAGTGTGTGTAATAGGGGTAAAAGACCATGAAATTTAGAGATAAAATCATGCAAGAAAATCCATTATAAAACCATCAATCAACACCTTGCAACACCCCCAAGACATTCACATCAAAACCCCTCATCAAACCCAGCATTAGATCTAAGATTTAGAGCTCAAAACATTGTAAAACAGTTACAACTTTACATAGATTTAACATAGAGTGCAATGAATTTCATAATAATCAAGATGCATTTGTAAATTGACTTTAAATCATTCAATTTATGTAAAAGGAGGTTTGAGTATCATGGGCGAAAGGAACCCATGAAATAAACTCACATACCTTAGCTTGGAGGTGAACTTGGGGAAGATTAGAGATAGAGACTTAAAGATTGAAGAAGAACCTTAAAGGAGAACCTTAGCTCGGGATGAGGGTTTGGCACATATGTTTGAGGAGTGAAAATGTTACTAAGTGTTTGAGTGATTATTTGGAAATGTTTAGGGTAGTATGGGGGTGAAATTTGGCGAAGTATAGATAAAAATACGTTTGAGAAACTTGAACCAACACTTATAATATTTTGGACTGCATAGGAAAACACTGTCAGGAAAAATACACCTCTTGTGTCACGAAGAGGACGCGAAGAAGGAATTACACTAAAGCACACCCTCGATACATCACAGAGGGAGCTCGTAAAACTTACAGAAATTTTTCACTTAAAAATTTATAATTGCTAATCTTTCGCTCAGGGTTAGACCATTTTTCACCTAATTTTGACCCCCTTATCACAAATATGAAGACAGATTTTTGAAATAATGAAAGAATTTTAAGATATACAAAAATTAGAATTCTAGGCATTTTGGGCACGTTTCTGGGCACTTTTTGGGGTCGTTACAGTGTTCCTACTCTAGCCTCAAGGGTGAGGGGTTTGACTTGAATAAATCCACTGGAGTTACATGGTTCCAAGGTGGATGAGGATCCCAAAGAATTCATTGATGAGGTGTATAAGATGTTGTCCATTATGGAGGTTAATTCAGAGCAAAGGGCGGAGTTGGCGACCCACCAACACAAATGGGTGGCTCAAATTGTTTCACTCAATGGAAGATGGAGAAAGGGAATGACAATGCTATCCCTTGGGAAGAGTTCAAAGTGGCATTTCTCAACTAGTTCTTTCCTATCGGGCTAAAGAGGCTAAAATGATGGAATTTATGAACCTTAAGCAAAGTTTTATGAGTGCGAGGGAGTATGCCCTTAAGTTAAATCAACTTTCCATGTATGCCCCATAATTGGTTGCCAAGCGAAGATAAAAGATTAAAAATTTGTATTGGGTATGTCCGACTTGGTTGATTAGGAGTGTCGAACTGCCATACTAGTAGGTGATATGGATTTGTCCAACCTCATGACATATGTTGAGCAACTAGAGCGGAAAAAGCTTAGAAAAAGGAGAAGTGGTAAGTCCAAGAGGGCTTATTTTGAAGGTGGATTCCAAAATCGCAAAAGGTGGTTGGTTTCCTCAAGGCGACAAGTTTCAAGGCCAAGGGTCTTACAATGCTCCTAATAGAAGGTTTGCTAATGACAACCCAAGGTACTAAGGTAGTGGTGGTGTGGTTCCTAACCTTAGGTGCCAAAGATATGGTAGAAACCATAATGGTCCATATCTGAAAAATACTAATGCTTGCTATGGTTATGCGGATATGGGTCATAAGGTGATTAATTGTCCGTATGCTCAAAATCAAGGTAGAGATGGTCAGCCCCAAGGCCAAGATACAAATGTAGGTCCAAAGGGAAGAAGAGGCCAACAAGGGGGTGCCCCATGGTAAAATAGATATTATGCTCTTCAAGGGAGACAAGGGGTATATGAGGTTCTCAATGTCATATCCAGTATATTAAAGGTTTTGATTTTGATGTGTATGCTTTGATAGACCCGGGTGCCACTCTTTCTTTTATTACTCCTTTTGACAAAAAGCTTGATGTTAGTCTCGAATTGTTGTGTGAACCTTATGAAGTATCTACACCTGTTGGTGAGTCCACTATTGCTATAAGAGTCTATAGAAATTGTCCCATGTTTATCTTTGCATAAAATCTTGCCTTGTGATTTTGTTGAGTTAGGTATGGTGGATTTTGATATCATTCTTCGGATGGATTGGCTACATGTATATTATGCTTTTATTGATTGTAGAACTCGTAGGGTTAAATTTTAATTCCCTAATAAGCCTATCCTTGAGTTGAAAAGTCATGATATGGTGGTCAAGGGTAGGTTCATGTCCTTCTTTAAAGACTAAAATTTAATTATTAAGGGTTGTCTTTATCATCCTATAAGGGTTAGGGATGTTGTTTCCGAAGTCTTGCCTATAAAGTTAGTTTCGGTGGTTAATAAGTTCCTTCATGTCTTTTTCAAAGAGTTTTTTGGTGTTCCTCCCGAAAGAAAAATAGATTTTGGTATATACCTCCTTTTCGATACTCAACTTATCTCTATCCCCCCTTACCATATGGCCTTGAAGGAGTTAAAAGAGCAATTGAGGAATTTGTCAGAGAAGGTTTTGATAAGGCTTAGTAAGTCACCTTGGGGTGCACCAGTGTTGTTTGTGAAGAAAAATAATGTTTCTCTTAGAATGTGCATTGATTACCAGCAACTTAATAGGGTTACCATAAAGAATAAGTACCCTCTACCAAGGATTGATGACCTCTTTGATCAACTTCAAGGGGCTAGTATCTTCTCTAAGATTGATCTTCGGTCTGATATCACCAACTGAAAGTAAGAGAGTGTGACATTTCTTAAAAGGCATTTCAAACTAGGTATAGGCATTTTGAATTTGTGGTTATGTCTTTTGGTTAGACCAATGCACCGGCTATATTTCTAGATCTTATGAATAGGGTCTTTAAACCCTACCTTGACTTGCTTATGGGGGTTTTTATTGATGATATCTTGATTTATTCCTATAGTGAGGAGGAGCATATAGATCATCATTTGAGGGTGGTGTTGCAAATCTTGAGAGAGGAGAGGTTGTATGCTAAATATAAAAAATGTGAGTTTTTTGGTTGAAAGACGTTGCATTTCTAGGGCATGTAGTGTCGAGTGATGGCATTAAGGTGGATCCTAAGAAGATGGAGGTGATTACAAATTGGGCTAGACCTTTGACTCCATTGGACATTAGAAGTTTCTTAGGTTTTGCGGGTTGTTACTAGAGATTTGTGAACAGCTTCTCTTATATTGCTTTTCCTATGACTAAGTTAACCCAAAATAAGGCAAAATATGTCTGGACTGATGAATATGAGAAGAGTTTCCAAACTTTGAAAGATAAGCTTGTCTCCGTTCCTATCTTGTCTCTACCAGAAGGGCTGGAAGCATTTGTTATATATTTTGATGCCTAGAAAACTGGTTTAGGCTGTGTTTTGATGCAAAGGAGTAAGGTGATAGCATATGCCTCTAGACAACTTAAGGTGCATTAAAAGAACTATTCCACCCATAATCTTGAATTCGCAGTCGTAGTATTTTCTTGGAAAATTTGGTGTCACTACTTGTATGGGGTTCATGCTGATGTGTTTACTGACCATAACAGTCTTCAATATATGTTCGCCCAAAAAGATCTTAACTTGAATCAAAGAAGGTGTTTAGAGATCCTTAAAGATTATGATATGAGTATGCATTATCACCCCATCAAATCTAATGTTGTGGCTGATGCTCTAAGTAAAGTGTCCATAGGGAGTTTTGCTCATATTAATGATGGTGGTAAGGGAGTGGCTAGAGATGTTCACCAATTAGTTAGGTTAGGGGTTAGGTTGAATGAAATGGAAAATGGTGGTATAGTGGTTGTTGATGGTTCTAAAGCATCCATGATTAAGGAGGTAAAAGCAAAACAAGATCTTGACCCCACCTTGCTAGAGTTGAAGACCTTAGTGAAAGATGGTAAAGTGGAGGTTTTCTCGAAGGGGGTGATGGTGACCATAGGTACCAAGGTAGATTGTGTATAGCTAAGGTTGATGACTTGAGGAAGTTGATTTTAGAGAAGGCTCATAATTCATCCTATTCTATTCACCCCGGTTCTACAAAGATATATAAGAATTTGATAGAGGTATATTGGTTGGGTGGTATGAAGAGAGACATTGCAAAGTTCATATCCGTATGTCACAATTTCCATCAAGTGAAAGCCAAACAACAAAGGTCGGGCAGCCTTGCCTAAGGCATAGAGATTCCTACTTGGAAGTAGGAAGAGGTTAACATGGATTTTGTGGTCGGGTTGCCCAGGACTAGGAAATATTTTGATTCTATTTGGGTTGTGGTTGATAGGATGACAAAGTTGGCTCACTTCCTACTAGTCAAGACTATTTATGGTGCCAAAGATTATGTGAAGTTGTACATTCATGAGTTCATTCGATTGCATGGGGTGCCTTTGTCAATCATTTTGGATCTTGGTGCTCAATTCACTTCTCACTTTTGGAGGTCCTTCCAAAGAGGTCCTAATACCAAAGTTAAGCTTAGCACGTCCTTTCACCCTCAAACGGATGGCCAAGCTGGGAGAACTATCCAAACTCTTGAGGATATGCTTAGGGCTTGTGTTTTGGAGTTTAAGGGTAGTTGTATGAACATCTTCCACATATTGAATTTGCTTACAATAATAGCTACCACTCGAGCAGCGGTATGGCTCCTTTTGAAGCTCTTTATGGTAGGCATTGTAGATTCCCTGTTAGGTGATTTGAAGTGGGGGAAATGTCTTTGCTAGGTCCAGATTTAGTCATGGAAGCCTTGGAAAAGGTGAGGATGATTCGGGAAAGATTGAGAATTGCCCAAAGTAGACAAAAGTCATATTCTAATGTGAGGAGAAGATATATTGAGTTTAAGGTGGATGATTGGGTTTACTTGAAAGTCTTACCTATGAAGGGTGTAGTTCAATTTGGCAAGAAGGGGAAATTAATCCCAAGGTTTGTGGGTCTTTATAAAGTTGTGAGAAGAATTGGTAAGATTTTTTATGAGTTGGAGTTGCCAATGGAGATGAATATGGTTCACTCAGTCTTCCATGTGTCTATGTTGAGAAAGTGTATGGGTGACCCACATGTTATTATACCTTTAGATATCCTGGGTGTTATAGAAGATAATTTGACTTATGAGGAGGTCCCGGTGGAGATCTTGGATAGACAAGTAAAGAGGTTGAGAAACAAAGATATAGCTTCCTTCGAGATCCTTTGGAGGAACCAACAAGTTAAGAGTGCCACATGGGAAGCTGAGGTGGACATGAGAAAATGATATCCATATCTCTTCCATTCTACTCAAGCCGAAGGTACTAATCTAAGTTTTCTATATGATTTCAAGTCTTAAATTTTAGCCCTCATGCCATTTTGCATGCATTTATATTTATGTTGACAAATTTAAGATGATTTTGACACTTTTTTAAATGTTGTTTAAATTCTTTTGTTCCATTCATGTCAGGCTAAAATCTTCATGATTACTTCTCTTATGCATATTTCTTTGACATTCGGGGATGAATGTTCCCAAGGGGAAGATATTAAAATGCCCCAAAATATGCTTCGAAAATGCCCATAATTATAATTTTTATATATCTTAAAATTTGTGCCTGATATCGCAAATTCAACTTCATATTCTTGATTAACAGGTCAAATTGATTAGGGAATAGCTATAACCCAAATTTTAGAAGACCCGTAGAAAAAAAATAATTTTCGCCAACTTTTTGCAAAATAGTGGGCATTTGCATTGGCTCCGAGATGCGGACCTAGCATGGAGCAGTGTTATCACTTCTTTGATTTTTCTTGTTTCAGCCTAAGTAATTGGGATCTTGGCCCCTTACCCATTTATACGTAAAAACACTTATATTTATCCATTTTTCAACTCTATATCACTCAAAAGCTTCTCTAAGACTTAGCCAAATATTTCATCCAAATTGAAGTGCCTCAAGCTTAAATTCGAATCTCAAGAACTCCATTCAATCTTCAAGTCTCTGTCAAGACTACATCAAGGAATTCTCAAATTTAGGTATGTGGGTTTCATCCATAGGGTCCTTTCGGCCATGGAGCCCAACCTTCCTTTTTATGAAAATTGCATATTTTCAAGTTGTATCATCTAAGGGTATCTCTTATTATGGATTTTGATTATAAATTATGTTGGAGTTTTATGAAATATTGATTGATTATGCATGTTTAACTATTCCAACCTTATACTATGAATTGGTTTTCACTATTAAGATTATGCAGGTTTTGAGCTATGAAATTATGATCTATTATGAGATTTGATGATGGATTTCAAGGTATCTTGCATGAGAGTTTCACTATATGTTGGTGGGCCGATTTACACTGAGTTTTCTCATATTATTTCACTCTTAAATTGCATGATTTTAAACTAGCATTACACACCCACCAAATGTTTCATAAAATATTTTGACAAGAATTCTCAAGTTATAGATGAACTACTCCATGGTTTATAAGTCAAGTGGCTTTATGATGATTAAGGGATTGTATGAATGTATTGAATTCATGAAAAATATTAATAGTGTTGCAAGATGACCACACCTTGTTGGATGGTGACAATCCTATACTACCTTGTTGAGGGGTAGATACATTGGCCACCTTGTTGGGGGGTGACATGCCCATACTACCATGTTGAGGGGTAGATACCTTGACCACCATTTTTGGTGGTGACATGCCCATACTACCATTTGTTGGGGTAGGTACCTCAACCACCCTGTTGGAGTGTGACATGCCCATACTACCATGTTGAGGGTAGATACCTCAATCACCTTCTAAGGGGGTGACATGCCTTGGGTTCAAAGTAATAGTTTGCTTGGTCTATAATAGTTATGGTCTCTTCCTACACACGTAATCTATATTTGCAAGTTATATGATTTACAAGCATGTTTGACCTCAAGCATTGATCATGTATGCCATATTAATATTATACTCATTCATTGCTTATGACTATGCATTTTAACTATGTTGCCTTATGTCTTGTTGCATTACATCCTACATACTTAGTATATTCAAACGTACTAATGCATACTCTATGCCTAAATGATTTTACCATGGAGGAACCGGAGCACCTCACGACCATCCTCCACGTGGCTAGTTTTTGCATTTCGGAAGATAAGCTTTGGTAAGTCATCAAGTCCGGGGACAGTAGCTATGCTACTCTTACTATTTGATATTCTTTATGTTGAACACTTGATACTATGAGAGTAAGCTCAGAAAGTATCTTGGCCCCCACTCCAATCTATGTTTAGAGGTGTTGTCGGAACATTTGATGTCCTTAAGCTATAAGCTTAACTTTTGAATATTTTATGATTATCATAGATTTCCTTTAGTCCCGTTTCCCCTATTTATATCTCTTGTTATTGATATTTTGCTTACCCGACCAAGGATGTGTTAGTGATATGATAAGAGGCTTATTTGGGGTTCCTTCGGGTTCCCCATTCGCCATGTCATGTCTAGGCCCTAGGCTTAGGTCGTGACAGATACCCTCAGGAACACTTGGTCTCTCACCTCAAACTACAAGGACCGGTGCCTGAGGTCAACATAACTTTAGTACCAACTCTGAGTTGTGCTCCTGTATAACCTGGACCCTAACTACGGCATCCTGCAACAAATCTATACTGTATGAACTTGACTCTATAGACTTAAACCAGCCAACTAGAGTATGACATCGCCGACCATATAATGCCTCAAATGGGCCATCTGAATGTTAGTGTGATAGCTATTATTATAAGCAAACTCAAGTAACGGCAGAAACTGATTCAACTAAGCCCCAAACTTTAAAACACAAGCACGTAACATATCCTACAAAACTTGTATAGTGCACTCGAACTGGCCATTAATTTAGGGTGAAATATTGTGCTTATATCAACTCAAGTCCCCAACTTTTACTGAAAATCCCTCTAAAAGCTGGAGGTAAACTATGACCCTCGGTCAGATATGATAGATACATGTACTCCATGTAACTAGACTATCTCCTGAATGTAAACATAGGCTAACCACTCGACACTTAAGGTAGAACGAACCAGAAGAAAGTGTGTATACTTAGTTAACCGATCCACTATGACCCAAATGTTGTCATAGCCCTTGGATATACGAGGGAGCCCCACAACGAAGTCTATAGTCACACGTTCCTACTTTCACTCGAGAATGGGTAACTGCTAAGGTGTCCCAGCGACTTACTGGTGCTTAGCCTTTACCTGCTGCATACTGGTAACTAAGACAATGCGACACATAATCTATAATATCTCTTTTCAGACTATCCTACTAGTAATTTTGTTTCAGATCTTGGTATATCTTAGCTAGACCTAGATGAACCGAATATTGGGAATCATGTGCCTCCTACAGGATCAACTGGATCAAATACCTACTTTAGGGATGCACAATGAATAGACCATGAAATATGAGTATCCTATCTGAATCAACTGTAGCGTGAGCCCTAATCCCCTGTAACACCCTATCTTAGAGACCCACTAGCGACCTATCCTCGAACTATCGGGTTTGAATCTAATCAATCAAGGAGGATTCAGCCCCAATAATGGCCAATACTTCACTGGAGTCAGAAATATCCAATCAGACTGACCTATTAGCTAGAGATTGGATGTCTAAAGCTAACGGTCGCTCCTCTTTTACCAGGTATGTTTGGTTGCCCATACTCATTGCCTTTCAACTCAAGGCATCCACTACTATGTTTGCCTTGCCTAGATGGTACAAAATAGAAATATCATAGTCAGCCAACAACTCAATCTACCATCTCTTACGGGAATTCAAGTCTTGTTGGGTCATAATGTACTATAAGTTCTGGTGGTCTATAAAAATATCACAATGCGCATTATACAGATAATGCCTCAAGATCTTGAGCATAAACACTATCACTATCAACTCTAAGTCATGTGTGGGGTAGTTATGCTCGTGGGTTCATAACTGGTGAGAAGCATAAGCAATAACACGACTGCATTGCATCAATAGTTAACCCAACCTAATATAGGAGGCATCACAATATACCACAAAGCTCTCTCCCTAAACAGGGAGGGTCAAAACTAGAGCAGTAGTCAACAACTCATTCAGACTCAGAAAGCTGGCCTCATACTTGTCAGACCACACAAATGGCACCCTCAGGCAAGCCAACCGAGCCAACAGAGTAGCAATGATGGAGAAACCCTCAACAAATCAGCTTAATTCCCTACTAACCACACAAATCTCCAAATCTCTGACAGTGAAGTAGGCCGAGGCCAACCAGAAGCAATTCAATCTTAGCTAAATCCACTCTAATGCCCTCACCAGACCACATGTCTCAAGAAAGTCATAGACTCAAGCCAGAGCACACACTAAGAGAATTTTGCATACAATTTATGATCTAAGAGTATCTATAGTATAATATAGAGGTGTTGGGCCAGCACTGCTTCTATCAACTCTATGAGTACACTTGAATATCATTGATAAAGACCATGAAAAAAAGAGTCCAAACACGGCTGATCAAATCCATAAATGTTGCAGGGGCATTAGTCAGCTCGAATGGCATAACTAGGAACTCATGATGCATATAACGGGTTCAAAAGATAGTCTTTTAAATATTCTCTACCCGGATCATCAACTAGTGATACCCCAATCACAAATCAACCTTAGAAAACATTGTTGCCTCTTGCAATTGATCAAACAAATATTCAATACCCGACAAAGGGTAACAGTTCTTTACTTTCTCAAGTACAAGAATGAGTTTTTATTTTCAAATTCATTTTAAAGGATCGCATTGATTCATATAGAAGGATGACTTGTTGGGATTATTTTTGCATGTAATATTTTTTAAATAAGTACTTTAATTAAATTTATAAAAAGATATTTCTGAAAATTATGATTATTTGTGTAGAATTACATAACATTTCAATTATTTTAATCTACTACTTTTTAGACATAATTCATGTCAGATATACTAAAATCACTTATTGGAGAAGAAAAATGGCTAGAAAAAAGTTACTCCGTTCCTTTCATTTTATGTGACACTTTCTGATGTGTCATGGTGTTTAAGAAAAAAATAAAAATATTTGAAACTTGTAACCTAAAAAAACTATTAGATATTTGTGAAACGACCCCAAAAAGTGCTCGCAAATGTGCCTTGAAAGTGCCCAAAATTGTAATTTTCATATATCTCAAAATTCATCCGCGATATCAAAAATCTGACTTTATATTTTTGTTTAGGGGTTCAAAATAGTGGAAAATGGGTCTAACCCCAATTTAAGAGCAAATGATTAGCAATTTTGATTTTTCAAAAATGCAATTTTAAGAGTCGTTTACGTGTCCCTTCCACGATGCGCACCAGTGTTAAAATTGATGCAGATTTTGACTTTAGTCCAAGACTTTCAAGTTTTGGGCTTAAATATTCCTAAACATGAAAATACCTATACATAGTCATTTTCACCCTCATATCATTCTAATCATTCTCTAATACTCATTCAAACACTTAGCTAAATATTCTACTCCTAAATTCAAGTCTAAAACCTCATCCTGATCTACGGATTTCTTATCAAGTTTCAAGTCTCTAGCTCCAATCATGATCAAGTTTATCTCCAAAGCTAACATATGTGGTTTTGTTTCATGGGTTCCTTTCACCCATGATACCCAAGCTCTCTTTTACTCAAAATTACATGATTTAAAGTTGATTTACTCATGGGTCTTATTTATTATGAAAGTCACAATACACTATGTTGGGTTTATGAAATTATGACTGTTTTACTATGTCTGTATCTATGAATCTAAGGTCTATTGTGAAAATTGATGAAGGTTTTTGATGTATATTGTTTGAAGGTGTTACCAAGTATCTATTGATGGCTTTACACTGATTTTTTTCTAGCATGGTTTCACTATTGAATTGCATAGTTTTGCACTAGCATTACACGCCCTCTAAGTGTTTGATAAAATGTCCGGTTATGAGTTTTTGAGGAATGGAAGGTCCAATACATGCTTATGAGTTGAATGACTATATGATAATGAAATGATGATGAAACTATGATGCAATGATGATGAAAAGAAATATATGTATATAATGATGAAAGGAGTGTATGTGTATGTGTGTGTATATATATATATATATATGATATTATCTCTATATTGTCAGGGATGACCAAGCCAAGCTCGAGGGGTTGTAGTCACGGGTAACCTATTGAGGGGCTGGTTCCTCAATCGCCTAGCTCGGGGGATGGTAGGCCTAGGTAACCTTTTTGGGGGTTGGTAGCCATCAACTTTTAAGAGGGGTTTGTACTCCATCAACCTTGATGGGGGCTTTGTACTCTGTCAACCTTGGTGGGGAATTTGTACT
The DNA here is from genome assembly GCA_025642045.1 of Solanum sejunctum. Classification (NCBI taxonomy): domain Eukaryota; kingdom Viridiplantae; phylum Streptophyta; class Magnoliopsida; order Solanales; family Solanaceae; genus Solanum; species Solanum sejunctum. The sequence continues at coordinate 21,530 of JAOTQJ010142925.1, forward strand.
CCATCAACCTAATGAAGGAGTTTGTACCTCATGCGCCTCTCCAAGAAGGTGGTAGGCCTTAGATTGCACTATAATGGTCACTCCTTATACTCGTATTATTCCTATATAAGCATGATTTTACTTAAAGCAATATTCATACAGGTCATATTGATTGTATGCTATCTATTGCATATGATTACGCATTTTGTCTATGATGCCTGTCTCTTGTTGCATCGCATCCAACATACTTCGTACAATCAAATATACTAATTCATACTCTATGCCTATATGATATCACCATGTAGGAACTGAAGCATCGCTTGATCATCATCATCATCCACGTGGCTAGTACGATTGTCTCTTAGGCTTGTGGTGAGTGCTCTATTCTGAGGACGTTGTTTATGATCTCTTGCTATGTACTAAGACAATCATTCTTTTATGTTATGTATTGACTATGACGGTAAGCTCGGTTGCTTATCGTGGCCCTCGCTCTAATCTATGTAGTAGATGTGTTGTTGGACATATTATGTATCTATGCTATGAGTCTTGACTCTCTTGTTCGTTGATGTTATGAAATGGAACTTTATCCATTGTCTAATTTCCCTTGTTATGCCGATCTCTTAATGTCATATTTTATTGCTTCTGTAGCTAAGGATACGTAATGATATGCTATGAGGCTTGTTTGGGGTTCTTTCGGGTCCCCCATTTGTCATTCACGTCTAGGCCCTTGGCTTGGGTCTTGACAAAGGTGGTATTAGAGCACTAGGTTGTTAGATCCTTAAAGTCAAACATACCGCATTGATTAGAGTCTTATTCATTGTTGTGTTGTGGAACATAACTATGAATAGGAAGATATGAGACATTTTAGGAAATGTTTCCCTTCTTCATGTTATAAGTCGTGCTATAGAGTCGAAGTAAGCTTTTCCCCCTAATGATTGTTTTTTGCTATACTACATCATGCCTAACACGAGAGAAAGACCAACCCGCATGCCTGAGGAGCAACCGGCCAATGGAGAGCTTAGGTATGCTCTCACATTGTTTGCACAAGTTATGGCTAATCAAGCCAATCAAGGGGCCCAAGCCCCTCATGCTCCTACACTGGCCTCTCAGGTGAGAGACTGTCACGACCCAAGCCTAGGGCCTAGATGTAACATGGCAAATGGGGAACCCGAGGGAACCCAAACCAAGCCTCTTAACTTGTCATTACACATCCTTGGTCATGAAAGCATATAAAAGTCATAAAGTAAGCAACAGAAACAAGGGACTAAGGGATAGCTTGTCAAAACATAAACATCAAAGACAAGGAGTCATAGCTCATACCATAAATACACAACTCATCTAACAAACACCTCTAAATACATAGATAGAGTGGGGACCAAGACACAGCTACCGGGCTCACCCTCATAGTCAATGGAATATAGGATAGTATCTCAATACATAGATAATTGCAACATAAACTAAGGTCCTCGAAATGGAGGACTCACCAATAAGCTTGGAATAGCATCAACTAGCCACATGTAGGAGGAGAAGGATCAACTTGAGCACCAATTCCTATATGGTGATATCATGTAGGCAAGAGTACGCATCAGTAAATTTGAATGTACTAAGTATATAGGATTTAGTGCAATAAGAAATTGACATCATGGTCAAAATGCATAGCAATAGGCAATGAGCATATTATAGCAAGATGGCATGTATAGATAATGCATAAGTAAAACACGCTTAAATAACTCATGCTACTATAAGGTATCATATTTGAAGAATATACCAAGCTAGATTTCCAAGGTATAAACCCCTTGAGGTTAGTGATGATGTCACCCCATAACTTAGGTAGTTAAGTACTAACCCTTTACTCGATTGGTGATAATGCCGCCCCATCACCTAGATGGAGAAGCACAAACCCTTCCCTCAGTTGATGAGTACAAACCCCCATCTCGATTAGTGATAATGCTGCCCTATCACCAAGGTGGAGAAGTACGAACCCTTCCCTTAGTTGATGAGTATAAACCCCCATCTCGGTAAGTGATAATGCCGCCCAATCACTTAGGTGGAAAAGTATGAACCCTTCCCTCGATTGATGAGTACAAACCCCCATCTCGGATATCCGGGTTCTTAGACCCCCCGTATTGGGCATGGTCTAATGCAACACTTATATATAGAGTATATAGTACATAATTTCATCATCATATGGTCAACCATATCATATCTCATGCTTTAGACTTTCAACACCTCAAGAAACTATATCCGGATATTTTATCAAATACTTAGAAGGTTTGTAATACTAATATAAAACCATGAAATATAGAGATAAAATCATGCAAAAAAATCCATTTTAAAACCATAAATTAATACCTTGAAACAACATCAAGAAACATACATCAAGACCCCTCCTCAAATCATACAAAGATCAAGGTTTCATAACTCAAAACATAGCAAACAATCACAATGTCACATAGCTTTAACTTAATGTGCAGTGAATTTCATAATAATCAAGACTCATTTGTAAATCAACTTTAAATCATGTAATTTTAGTAAAACGAGAGTTGGGTATCATGGGTGAAAGGAACCCATAAAATAAACCCACATACCTAGGTCTAGAGTTGCTTGGAATTGAGATTGGAAAGAATGAAGGCTTGGAAATGATCTTGGAATCCAATCTTATTCTTGTGTTTCCTTGAAATTGATTGGTAGAGGCTCTTAAGAAAATTTAGGAGTGTGATTGAGATGAGAGTAGTGAAATTGGGTCCTTAGGAATAGTGTTTAGGTCTTTTAGGAAGGTTAAGATAGCCAAGGAAGTTAAAAAGGGTCATTAGAATAATTAGCATTTATGAAAATGCCATCAGTGAATGGATTAAAAAATTGGCAAAGTGTGGCCTCACTGGAGGCTTGACTGACCGTGTGGTACTCCACAGGTCATATGGTGTGCCCGTGAGACAAAACTTAGCCTTAAAATTGCAATTGGAACACTTGAGAAAAAGCTAGCATCGACGTCACTTTGATGGCCACTTTCATAGATTATGTAGTGTTACACAGACCATTTACTTGTCCATCCCACCTCACAAAGACAAGAAAATGTTGCAGGCCACCACACGCCCAGGTGCCACGGGACGTCACACTCTACACGGCCCGTCAACAGTGCCCGTGACACCATCCTTAGCCACATTTTCCCCAAGTCCAACAAGCTTCCTTTGGCACGCCTTGTGGCCATCCCCACAGTCAGTGGTGTGCCATACGGCCCACACCACTAGCCATGTCACCTTTCTTAGTGCTCAAAAATGGCCTTTTCCAACCCCAGCTGCCCCAAACGGCCCGTCAAAGGCCATACTGGCTGTCAAGTAGTTTGTTTGACACCATGCCCAAGAGGGTCTCACGAAAATGATCGTAACTCCTTCGTCCAACATTGGAATAAGGTGAAACCAACTGCGTTGCAAGGCTGACTCAAAGGTATTTCTATGATTTAGACAAAAAATGGTCTTTTCCCACTCCAACCAATCCAACGGTTCATCCAAGGCAACACTGCTCGTCGAAGTGCCCCTGTGATATCACTGCACGGGAGGGTCTCACCTAAATGGTCATAACTCCTTCATCTGACCTCAGGATAAGGTGAGACTAAGTGAGTTGGAAAGATCACTCAAATATATTTGATTTGGAATGTCATAGGCCAGCTTGTTCCAAGGGCGCTTAAAGTTATACTAGTTTAAAGTTGACCGTTGCGTGAACCATCACCCAAAACACAACTCTTAGGGAAGTCTTGAACTCGTTTAGATACTAGGAGTATCTCATGAACCTAATACAGCCCCAACCTAACCAAGTGAGGGTTGCAACATGGATACAAACAAGATAAAGTTATGAGGTGTCATAGAGACTTCATAAGAATGAATTCTTTGGAATTTACATGGGTCAAAGGGGAATGAGGACCCCCAAGAATTCATTGATGATGTCCACAAGATTTTATCTATCATGGGTGTAAGGTCAGAGGATAAGGCGGAGTTGGCGACATACCAACTCAAAGGAGTATCACAAATATGGTTCACACAATGGAAGGAAGAGAAAGGAGTCAATTATAAGGTGCTTTGGGAAGAGTTCAAGGCGGTTTTCCTTAATCGGTTCTTCCTTCTTGAAATTAGGGAAGCTAAATTGGTGGAATTCATGAATTTGAGGCAAGGGCCTATCAGTGTGAGGGAGTATGCCCTCAAGTTTACCCAACTCTCTAAGTATGCTCTGCATTTGGTGGCCGACTCAAGATTGAGGATGAACAAATTTGTGATGGGTGTTTCCGACTTAGCTAGTGAGGAGTGTCGGTCTGCCATGTTGATTAATGGCATGGACTTATCATGTTTGATGACCTATGCTAAATAAATGGAAGAGTCAAAATTGAGGAAGAGAAGGAGTCATGAGGCCAAGTGAGCCCGTTTTGAGGGTAAATTCCAAAAGAGTGGTCGGTTCCATCAAGGCCAAAGGTTTACTCATACATTTAATAAGAGAGTTGCAAATGATCTATTGAGGGTACAAGGTGTCAGAGGTGTGTCTCCTATTGATGCGTATCGGAAGTGTGGTAAGGGTCATGGTGGCCCATATTTGAGAAGTACCGGTGTTTGTTATAATTGTGGGGAAATGGGGCATAAGGCGATAGATTTCCTTGAAACTGCAACAAGGGCAAGGAAGTTCGTCCACAAGATGCTAATGGGGGTCCTATTAGGGAGAGATGGCCAGCATAATGGTGCTCCTAGGCACAATCGATTTTATACTTTGCATGGGAGGCAAAGGGGTGATGAGGTGCCCGACGTCGTTATCAATATGTTGAAAATCTTTGATTTTGATATATGTGCATTGATTGATCTAGGTGACACTCTTTCTTTTGTTACCCCCTTTGTTTCCAAAAAGTTTCATGTTGAGATCGAATTGTTGCTTGAGTCATATAAGGTGTCTACTCCTGTTGGTATATCCATTGTTGCTAGAAAAGTCTATAGAAGTTGTCCTATTTGTATCTTACATAAAATATTGCCTTGTGATCTTGTTGAGTTAGACATGGTTGATTTTGATGTTATTCTCAAGATGGATTGGTTGCATGCATACTATGGTTCTATTGATTGTTGGACTCGTAGCGTCAAATTCCAATTCCCAAATGAACCCATCCTTGAGTGGAAAAGTCAAAATATGGTAATAAAGGTCTCTTGCATTAAAGCTCGTAAGTTGATCTCTAAGGGGTGTCTTTACCATCTTGTGAGGGTTAGGGATGTGGAGCCTAAAGTCCTTCCCATAGAGTTAATCCCGGTTGTAAATAAGTTTCTTGATGTTTTTCCAAATGACCTTTCCGGTGTTCCTCCTGAAAGGAGAGTAGATTTTGGTATAGATTTTCTTCCCGATACTCAACCCATTTCTATTCCCCCTTACCGTATGGCCCCGACGAAGATAAAGGAATTGAAAGAACAATTGAGGGATTTGTTGGAGAAGGGTTTTATTAGGCCTAGCCAATCCCCTTAGGGTGTACCAGTGTTGTTTGTGAAAAAGAAGAATGGGTCACTTAGAATGTGTATGGACTACCAGCAACTCAATAGGGGCACCATCAAGAATAAGTATCCTCTTTTAAGAACTGATGATTTGTTCGACCAATTGCAAGGGCTAACTGCTTCTCTAAAATTGATCTTCGATCCGGGTATCATCAAGTGAAAGTGAGGGAGTGTGATGTTCCCAAGATGACCTTCCGAACTAGGTATAGGCATTATGAATTTGTGATTATGTCTTTTGGGTTAACCAATACACCCGCCATCTTTATGGACCTAATGAATAGGGTATTTAAACCCTACCTTGATTCTTTTGTTGTAGTTTTCATTAATGACATTTTGATCTATTCTCGTGGTGAGGAGGAGCATAGGGCTTATTTGAGGGTTGTGTTGCAATGATTAAAGGAAGAAAAGCTATATGCTAAGTATGAGAAGTGTGAATTTTGGTTGAGGGAGGTTGCCTTCCTAGGACATGTGGTGTCGGGGGATGATATTAAGCTGAATCCTAAGAAGACCGATATGATTAGAAATTGGCCTAGACTATTGACCCCTTCGGACCTTAGAAGCTTCTTAGGCTTATCGAGTTACTATCGGAGTTTTGTGAATGGGTTCTTTTCTATTGCTTCTCCTTTTGATAAAATTAACTCATAAGAAGGCTAAATTTGTGTGGTCCGGTGAATGTGAAAGGATTTTCCAAACATTAAAGATAAGCTTGTGTCCGCTCCTATATTGTCACTACCGAATGGACTTGAGGGATTTATTGTGTATTGTGATGCTTCTCGGGTTGGTTTGGGTTGTGTATTGATGTAAAATGGTAAGGTCATAGTCTATGCTTCTAGACAACTCAAAGTGCATGAAAAGAACTATCCTACTCATGATCTTGAATTAGCCACCGTGGTGTTTGCTTTAAAGATTTGGCATCATTACTTGTATGGGGTTCATATTGATGTGTTCACTAATCATAAGAGCCTCTAATATGTCTTCACTCAAAAGGATCTCAACTTGAGGCAAAGAAGATGGTTAGAATTTCTTAAGGACTATGATATGAGTGTGCATTATCATCCAGGTAAGGCTAATGTGGTGGCGGATACTTTGAGTAGTGTGTCTATGGGTAGCATAGCTCATTTTGATAGTGGTGATAAAGAGGTGGCTAGGGAGGTGCATCGGCTGGCTAGATTAGATGTTAGGTTGGAAGAGATGGATAATGGTGGCGTTGTTGTGGTTGATGGTTCTAAGTCTTCCTTGGCTGATGAGGTGATAGCAAATCAAGACCTTGATTCCTCCTTGTTAAAGTTGAAGGCCTTGGTACAAGAGGGCAAGGTGGAGGTCTTCTCCCAAGAGGGAGATGGTGCCCTTAGGTACCAAGGCAGGTTGTATGTGCCTTATGTTGATGGTTTAAGGGAGAAAATCCTTAATGAGGCCCATAATTCTTCTTATTCTATTCACCCCAATTCCACCAAAATGTATAGAGATTTGAGGGATGTATATTGGTGTGGAGGCATGAAGAGGGACATTGCCAAATTCATTTTTGGTTGTCATAGTTATCAACAAGTCAAAGCCGAACACCAAAGGTCGGGTGGCCTAACCCAAGACATAGAGATCCCTACTTGGAAGTGAGAGGTGATTAATATGGACTTTGTGGTTGGGTTGCCGAAGACTAGAAAGAGTTTTGATTCCATTTGAGTTGTGGTTGATAGGATGACAAAATCGGCCTACTTTATACCGGTTAAGACCATATATGGGGTTGAAGATTATGCAAGGTTGTACATTCGTGACTTGGTAAGGTTGCATGGGGTTCCTTTGTCCATCATATCGGATCGTGCAAGATAATTCACTTCATACTTTTGGAGGGTCCTTTCAAAGGGGTCCTTTCAAGTTTCAAGTTTCAAGTTTCAAGTTTCAAGTCTCCATCTCCAATCATCATCAAGTTCATCTCCAAAGCTAAGGTATGTGGGTTTCTTTCATGAGTTCCTTTCACCAATGATGCCCAAGTTCTCTTTTACCCAAAATTGCAGGATTTAAAGTTCATTTACGCATGGGTCTTATTCATTATGAAATTCACTGTATACTATGTTGGGGCTTATGAAATTGTAACTGTTTTACTATATTTTGAGCTAGAAATCTAAGGTCTATTGTGAGAATTGATGAAGGATTTTGATGTATATTGTTTAAAGGTGTTACCAAGTATCTATTGATGGTTTTACACTAATTTTTTCTAGCATGATTTCAGTCTTGAATTGCATGGTTTTACACTAGTATTATACACCCTTTAAGTGCTTGATAAAATGTCCGGTTATGGGTTCTTGAGGAATGAAAGGTCAATGTATGTCTTATGAGTTGAATGACTATATGATAATGAAATGATTATGAAACGATGATGGAATGATGATGAAAAGGAATGTATGTATATAATGATGAAAGGAGTGTGTGTATGTGTGTATGTGTATATATATATATATATGATATTATCTCTACATTGTTAGGGATGACCAAGCCAAGCTCGAGGGGTTGTAGTCCCGAGTAACCTATTGAGGTATTGGTTCCTCGATCGCCTAGCTCGAGGGATGGTACGCCCAGGTAACCTTGTTGGGGGTTGGTACCCATCAATATTGGTGGGGGTGTTTATATTCCGTCAACCTTGATAGGGGGTTTGTCTCCCTCAACCTTGGTGGTGGGGAGGGAGTACTCCATCAACCTCATGAAGGGGTTTGTACCTCATGCACCTTTCCAAGGAGGTGGTAGGCCTTGGATTGCACTATAATGGTCACTCCTTATACTCGTATTATTCCTATATAAGCATGATTTTACTTAAAGCAATATTCATACAGGTCATATTGATTGTATGCTATCTATTGCATATGATTACGCATTTTGTCTATGATGCCTGTCTCTTGTTGCATCGCATCCAACATACTTCGTACAATCAAATATACTAATTCATACTCTATGCCTATATGATATCACCATGTAGGAACTGAAGCATCGCTTGATCATCATCATCCTCCACGTGGCTAGTACGATTGTCTCTTAGGCTTGTGGTGAGTGCTCTATTCCTGGGACATTGCTTATGATCTCTTGCTATGTACTAAGACTATCTTTCTTTTATGTTATGTATTGACTATGAGGGTGAGCCCAGTTATTTGTCATGGCCCCCGCTCTTATCTATGTAGTAGAGGTATTATTGGACATGTTATGTATCTATGCTATGAATCTTGATTCTCTTGTTCCTTGATGTTATGATATGGAAGTTTACCCTTAGTCCCATTTCCTTGTTATGCTTATCTTTTAATGTCATATATTATTGCTTTCGCGGCCAAGGATGTGTAATGATATGCTATGAGGCTTGTTTGGGGTTCTTTCGGGTCCCTTATTCGTCAATCACGTTTAGGACCTAGGCTTGGGTTGTGACAATTTGCATGAATGTAAATAATTTCATTAAATTTTAATTACTTCTAACTATAATAAGATCACATTCTTTTTAAAATGAACTAAAAAACAATAAATACGATATAAAATATGATGGAGAGAGTAATAGTTACTAATGAGATGTGAGTTGAAATTATACGACTTTTCATAAATAATAGTTTGACGTGCTATAAAGATAAGCTAATGTAATTATTCAATTTGCAATTTGAACTATGAATATGATCATAAATGATTGCTTCACGAGGCGATTTTATTGAAAAAACTAGATATAGCAGCCCATGTGATATATTATTACAATATTAGTTCATTCGTATTTACATATTTATACACAAAACAGAATCATTATCACAATAGATTATACATGAAAAGGATAATAATCATGCTCATGCATCAAGACAACTTTCAACCTGTCATCTTCGTATTGGAACAAACTTTCTTCATACTAATTTTTGCACATATGTTTAAAAGAGTAATCCACACTTCCTGATGTTACAGATACCCAGTGATCATTTAATACTTCAGCACCAATTTATGTTTCCTGAATTGCTAAAGGAATTGGATACTACAGTAAGAAAAGATTCATGAACCATTGTGTAAAAGATTTAGAAGACAATAATACATGTATTTTAGGAAGAAATAGAGTAATTTTAAACAATAGATCTGTACATTCTTTGGAAAAAGCCGATAACTTGGGGAGCAACTGTCACAGTTAGAGAGATCAAGTTCGTGTATAGGTTTTGTTGTATCTATCTTTACTTGGACACAAGGACATCTTCTGCCCTTGTACATCTTTATTTCCATAGGCTACAACTCTCTCATCTCTTCCTCTTGTTTCACGAAGTGTATTCCTATCTTTCCACTTGCAATTTCAGTCTTTGTCCCTGTCTTCTACTTTCTCAAATTTGGGAGTGGGTTCATCACTCCTTAAGAAATCTGCAATGGATTAAGATAAGTCAGAGATCAAGAGGATACATAGGGGACATAATCTTATTATATTCATTGTCATATCTTCAAAGTTAAATCTAACATCATTCTTACATGTTTTTCTCAAAATAGAAGCAAGATATCCATCTGCGCAAAAGCTTCAAATTAGATAAAATCCTTATTAATATTTGGAAAAGAAAAATAAAACAATAGCTCAGAAATGCAAGTATAAAAGAAATGTAATAAGAAATCATTAAATTATTATTTATTACCTATCCTCTTACAATTAGAAATGAATTCATCAAATCTGCCCACGAGATCTAGATGTTTCTAAAGTAAGCTGCTAATTCAAGGCGGACAAATTTTCACTTTATTTACTAATTTTACTGATACTATAGAAGTATTATAACTAAGAAATTGAATCATGTAATTGACAACTAATAAACTTCAATTGAAAGCATAAAATCAAGCCAGATGCAAAGACAATCCAGTGGAACCACATTCTCATTAGAAAAGATTCATCAATATTTGTAGGCAACATATTATACTCCTGTGAATTTTCATTATCATTTGTTCATGGGAAAAAAGAAGAAAGAAAGTGTGCGCGCACACAATTGTCCAGACCTCAGATGTATGAGTTGTCTTGAAGCAAAAGAATGACATGTATACACAAGATTTCTTAATATAGACAAAGGTGTATACTACTTTGCTAATACAAAAGGAGTATAGCATGTATATAGAAACCAAGCTCACCAAAAAGTAATTTCAAATCATGAAGCAAGATACTAGAATTATAATCGTGTTCTTGTAAATAAATCTCTGCTATAAATATTAAAGCACTTAAAAAATTGTCAGAGTAAACAATTCATGAACCTTAAATCACTATGTGCTCGATCAGCTAAGAACATTTAAGAGAGAGATATACTATCATAAGGAGTGACACAACTATTTGATACAGAGAGGTAGTAGTAAACAGTTCTACAAACTAAAACAAATAAACGATCGACATAAAATAAAAATGGTAAACTAGTTATTCAAATAAAGCTCTTTCCAAAGACTATATACTTTACTTGAAGAAAAGGTATAGTGAACTTTGGTCAGTACTTTACGAAAAAGATATACTCTCCATGAAAATTCTTACCACTCCACCATTAATCCATAACATCAAGATCTTTGACCAATTCAAAATACACAGATGAAAACATATGAAAATGGATCGAAACTTATATGCCAAAAATTATTTATATACTTGCAGAACTAAAGATTAAGGTTCTCCTTCGAATAGTTTATTTTTTTGTCCTAAATCAAAAGTATGATTAGATGAATTTCAATGATCAGTTATTGACTCACCAAGTTAATCGGCTAAAAATTCAATATGGTGCTTGAAGGACTGAATCATTCTGATTTATATATCTTTAAAAAGAAATTGAACAAAGCTAATGCGTCAAAATTCAAAAATATCAACTTTGTAGACCACAGTATCAACTAAAAAAATAATTTAAGCCTCAAAAGTTGAAGAATATTTGAAGGTATTATCTAAGTCCAAAGTATCAATTTTCATAACCTACAATATTTACTACCAAAATAACTTAAACTCCAATAATTTGAAGGAAATACTAACCCGAAAGGAGAAACAACGCGCTGAGAAGGAGACAAAAACATTGTGCGTCATTTATAAGCTTATTTCTAGTTCTGTGCTTTTTCTCGGGGCAGATTTTAAAGTCGAATTTCACAATCACAATCAATTCACTCTTGTAAATCAAATTAGATGGAAGATATAAATAATTTTTAATTCTTCCATAAGTAAAAATTATGAAGTTAATAGAAGAAAAATAATACATAAATGCAACTATAATAAGTGAATTAGAGGCAAAATATACCAACATATTAGAACCAGAAACATCAAAATTCAGAAATATAAGGCCAGAAATACAGAACTAAACAACATCTTGTAAAAAATTACAGATAAAATACTCACATGCTCAATTATAATTTCTATTGATATTTCTAAAACAATGATCATGTAGAAAGATGGACAAAAATGTTGATATATCAGAAGGCAATTGAGAAGAACAAAGATAGGCGAGAGGCAATTGATGAAATTATATCGTCAAAGACAAAGGATGAACAAAGATGTGGGGAGGTGCATGAGAGCCACCTGTAACGCTATTCTCCTAAAGTGAAGGATGAACAGAGATGTGAAAAGGTGCATGAGAGTCACCTGTTACAATATTGAGAATAGGACAAATAACTACAATGACCAAATTGTCCTCTAGAAATTAAAATTTAACAAGAAAGCTACATGTTTATACCAACAAAGTAACTCGTTCTTCTATATATATGAAAAAATTCAAATTCTTAAAAAAATTTATTGATCATTCACATTTACTTGAATTTTTCGTGAGAAATATTTTTTCTAAACTTTTGTTTTAATATTTTGCTCTTTTTACCAAGTAATATATGAAATAATTATATATACCTGTGCAAGTTATAGGACTAGTAAATAAATTAAAAAAATACCAGTCATATAAATTCTCTTAAGTTAGAAGCAGTAGGTGAAAAGGTTCCAATTTGCTCCCATATTGTAAAACTTCTAAACATACCCAAACTTAATTAATGTATAATTTTTGTTCGATATTTTAAGAAGTGGCACACATAATAATATTAAATAGCATGAAATAAAGATTCTATTTTCAAAAGTTTCAAAAGCTTGAAATAGTATAACATTATTCACAAGGAATTGATAGGATTTTCTTTCTCCGATGATCTTTTGAAGCAGCATAACGTTATTCAAAAGGAATTGATAGAATTTTCTCTCTCCGATTATTTGGTTCAGGTCGACCTGATGTAAATTTTTAATATAAATATTAATTAAAAGTGTTTTTTTTTTTAGTTTATTTTTATAATCCCACTTCCACGTGTTTAATGGAGTTGCCCAAAGTACTTTTTACCCTTTGCAATCAGCTATTTTCTTTTTGTATTTCTTCTCTATATCTCAAGGGACTCGTTGATTAATAAGAGAAATCCTTTGGGGTTATATCTCGTTATTAATCGGACGATAAATTTCAGTTTACAGGTCGAAACTAGGGTGTTTTTTTTTTCTAGAGCAATTTGACTGAAACTTTTGTTGTTTCAGGGGGTCAAAGATTTAGGGTTTCTTGAGGTACGCTTTTTTTTTTTTCAGTCATTTTGTAAATCGTTAGTGGAGTAACACTTGCTTTGGTGTACATAGTAAAGGGCATGAAAAAAATATGCTAGTAATCTCAAGCATTGTTCTTTGAGTGACTTTTCAGTTAATGATGTTTCTTATAATTTAATTGTAATTCGAATAATCGGAATATTGGATGTTAATATGATGCATTTTGTGAAAAGTTGGAATTTTGCTTGAAGGTGTAATTCTTACATTGTCTTGAGTGGAATTTGGTTCTTGAAATTGAGCTAATCTTAGCCCCCTAGTATTTGATTTTGTTCCAATTGTTTTATTATAATATATATGCCACATTTTGCACAAATTGAAATTTGCATTAAAGGTGTATTTTTTCAATTGGGCTTTGTTTCAGTCCTCAGAAGTCGGCTTTTTGGATAATATGAGAATTAGATGAAACATTGATAATTATCTTTATATTTTTCACCAATGAGGCCATAGTTTCAAATCTTGATAGGAAATTTAAAGGTACTACTGTTTACTGTTGTTATTTTTTTTGGTTATATTCTTTCAGAATTTACATGTAGACACTATTGAGTATTGTGGTACTGTTCTTTGCTAATGTTAGGAAGAAGAAAAGAAATCCATGTGTTTTGATTGATTACTGTTGCTGCCAAACCTTGTCTTGTTGGTCAGACTATTGATTTAGAACAATGACTGTTCAGGCATTTGTGTTTAAAGCCATTTTTTGTGAAGACAGTATTTGGATGTAGGAAGTGAGTAATTTGTCCTTGTTCTGAAGGATAAGGCATATAGGCATGGGCAGCGATTGGTTTTTTGGGTGGGGGTGGGGCGCAGGTTGCAAGGGTGGTTTGTCCAAACCCCTTCACCGGAAAATTACAAGGTCAAAATTGTTTTTTGTGTATATAGTAGATGTTGAATTCCCTACTAAAAATCTTCGCGCCATCACTGCATGTAGGTGAACTGGTGTGCTTGGGGAAAGCTGTTAAACTGGTCCAATTGAATGAAATTCTTCACAGGATAACTATTTTTTAGACTGTTAAAGATGACATATTTCTGCAGACTTCAGTAATTTGTATATATCTGATTAAGGGATGGTGATCACTATAATGCTCTTCATATTTTATCTTTTATTAATCGTCATCAGGAGATCATTAGTTTCCTTTTGTTTATACTGTCGATAATGGGTACTACAAGAATATCTGATTCATTTATGGTTTGTTGTTCACAGCTTGACGGATGGCTAGTGAAACTCGGTCTGGGAGGAAAAATAAGGATACTGAGAGCAATAAATCAAAGAACAAAAAGTCTGATAAAGGATCATTAAGTTCTGGCTCAGGGAAGACAGATAGGTCCAATTTAAGAAGGTCAGGTCGAGAAACAAAGCAAGCTGCTTCAAGTCCATCAAGTACAAGGAAGTCTAAGCGTCTTGAAAAGCAGTCATCAACCCCACCAATTGTTACGAGGAGAGCTGCATTACTTAAGAAACCTAATTCTCCGAGCCCTTTAAGAAGGTCTGACAGGGGTAAGAAACACTCCCCGTCTAGCTCGTCAAGATCAAGTTACCTAGGGAGAGGATCCGATTCATCTAGTGTCAAGAAGGAAAAAAAAGAGAAAAGTGTGAAGGAGCTGATAATGGAATCTGAAAGTTATAGCACTAGCAGGGAGAATGGTGCAGCTAGTGTTGGCTTGAAAAGGAAAAGAATGGATGCCCGTAGTTACAAGGCATTGTTCAAAGTGCAAAGAAAGAGATCTACTGCTCCAGGTAGACTAATCTCTCTCTTTTGGTTCTCATCCTCCTATAACAAGGGTTACCCTTTCTTGATACTGTATTCCTTGTTTCTCCTTCTCATCCTCCTAGATGCAGCATGAAGTACACTCTCTCCTGGAATGCTGGGAAGAGTAAAAAAGACATACTGAATTGTCTATAGTTTTATCATGGCAATACCC
>JAOTQJ010142959.1:0-36459 GCA_025642045.1 Solanum sejunctum
TATCATCATAGTCAAAAGACAAGAGTCAAGTGCATATCATAGATACATAACTTATCTAACAAACACCTCTAATATATAGATAAGAGTGGGGCAAGACAAAACAACCAGGCTCACCCTCATAGTCAAATAGTCATAAAAAAGAATGACTCAATACATAACAAGAGAAAGTATAGACTAAGGTCCCCGAAGTGGAGGACTCACCAACTAACTCGAATAGCACCAAACTAGCCAAGTGGAGGAGGGATGATCAACTTGGGCACCGGTTCCTACATAGTGACATCATGTAGGCATAGAGATGTGTTAGTACGTTTGAACGTACTAAGTATGTAGGATGCAATGCAACAATGCATAGGCATCATAATCAAAATACATAATATTAAACAATAGGCATAATATAACAGTATGGCATGTATGTTCAATGCTTAAGTAAAATATGCTTAAGTAACTCATGCACATATAGGATATCATATGTGAAGAAGAGACCAAACTAAATTTTCAAAGTACAAACTCTTTGGTAGGTTAGTGATGTTAGCACTCATCACCCTAGTATGTGAGGTACAAACCCCTTATCAAGGTTAGTGATAATAGCACCTATCACCCTAGTGTGTGAGGTACAAACCCCTCATCAAGGTTAGTGATGATAGCACCCATCGCCCTAGTGTATGAGGTACAAACCCCTCATCAAGGTTAATGATAATATCACCCATCACCCTAGTGGTTGAGATGTTGACTCCTCAACTAGGTTACCCAGATCAGGAATAGTCTAATGTAACACTTTATATAGAATATATCATATACATAAGCTCATTTCATCATCATATAGTCATTCATGTCATATATCATGCTTTGGACCTTCAATTCCTCAGGAAATCACATTCGGACATTTTATCAAACACTTAAAGGGTGTGTAATGCTAGTATAAAACCATGAATTATAAAGATGAAATCATACAAGAAAATTCATTGTAAAACCATTAATCAATACCTTGCAATACCCTCAAGCAATATACATCAAAAACCCTTCTCTAATATTACAATAGTTCAAAGATTTATAGCTCAAAACATGGCAAAACAGTCACAACTTTACATAGCTTTAACATAGTGTGCAGTGAATTTCATAATAATCAAGACCCATTTGTAAATCAACTTTAAATCATGTATGTTGAGTAAAAGAAGGCTTGGATATCATGGGTGAAAAGAGCCCATGAAAGAAACCCACATACCTTAGTTTAGAGATGAACTTAGTGAAGATTGGAGATGGAGACTTGCTTGAATAAGAACTTTAGCTTGGGATAAGGGTTTGATACTTGAGTTTAGGGAATAAAAATATGACTAAGTGTTTGAATGAGTTTTTGGGAAATGTTTAGGATGATATGAGGGTGAAATTTGGCTAAGTATAGGTAAAAACACATTTGGGAAAACTTGGGTCCAACACTTTAAGAATTTTGGACGAACTAAAAAAAATACATTGAGATTGGCTGCTTGCGCATCGTGCCTCCATCGCGCAGACATCACTGAAAATCATCATTTAAAAGTTTATAATTGCTAATCTTTCACTCTTAAATCGATGTTAGACCCTTTTTCACCTAATTTAGACCCCTTGATCACGAATATGAAGTCAGATTTTCAAAATAACGAATGAATTTTGAGATATATAGAATTTAAAATTTTCAGGCATTCCAAGGCATGTTTTTGAGCACATTTTGGGGTCACTTCAATTATAAATAGTAAAACATGCAAACCTTTGAGACTCTAACGACATCCGAAAGAAAAAGAGTCAATTGATTTACTGAAGACTCAGACGTGCTACTCAATAAGTTTGTTTTATCATTGCTTAGGACCTCATGCATGAATGCAAATCTCTCAAGTAATAGGGATGTCAGTACAAAATAATATACTTAATATGTAAGAAAACTAAAAGTTGCAAGTTGAAATCAAAAATAATATCATAAGTACTCTCATAAGGATCGAAAATATGTTGAGCATATTTGTTCTCTTTTGAAGAGATAAATAATGAGATTACTAACATAAATTTCATAAACACATAAGTGGGGAATTGAAGCTTAGCCACACCGAACTTACCTATTGTCAACTTAATCTTACAAATCATAATGAAATGAATAGATTATTAACTTGAATCGAGCTAACAATTGTCTTCATATAATAAAGTACATAGAGAAGAAAGTCAATAGTCATTGTATACAATCTAATTATTCCAGACAAATATTATATAGTAAAGTTAATCAAAAAATTCAATTGGCCCCATTAGCACGATAGGTACAAACAACAAACAAGACCACCTACTTGAACTCTCATAAGCTCAAACAGTGTTAATTCAATCTATATACCCTTATTAGTAGTCCCTTATCACTATAAATAGATATTACATTTCAATAGCCACTCAGACACTCTATGTATAGTTTCAAGGGTAATAAGTATCTTCTAATAGCCTCGTAGACATCACATACCGCTCTTATGTATTAATATAACCTCGTAGCAGTACACAACCCTCGTAGGCATCAATATAACCTTATAAATAAAATACAACCCTCTTAGGCAATAAAACAACCGTGTAGGCAGGATCACATAGTCTTGTTTAACAACAACATGGTCTCTAGGAATAACAATAGGGTGGGTTATTATATTTGTGGGGCAGTGCGACTTAATATTTTTGTAGGGCGAGATGAGCATAGATTTTTTTTTTAAAAAAAAATACGAGAGGCGGGTGTGGCTTTTTTTTTTTTTTAACTTCCCATACAAAATTAGAGTATGTTTGGTACTATCAGCAGAAGCTTAGTTCTCTCTCCATCGAAATCCTAATGTATGCTATTTGCAGAAGCTATTTACAGTTTTGTTCTCTCCACATCGAAATCTATTTGCAGGTGCATTCTCCTTCTCCGTCTAAATTCATTTGAAATCTGATCTCCTTCTCTGGCGAAATTCATTTGCAAGTTCATTCTCTCTCCATTGAAACGCTCCAAAAATGTGCTTCGGAAATGCCTATAATTGTAATTTTTATATATCTCAAAATCTGTGCGTGATATCAAAAATTTAACTTCATATTCTTGATCAAGGGACAAAATTGAGTGAGAAATGAGTATAACCCTGATTTGAGAAGACCCCTAGCAAAAAATAATTTTCGATAAATTTTCACTTTCAGTGGTTGTCCGCGATGCCTCCGCGACGCAGACCTGATGCGGAGGTGTGTTTGCACTTCCTTAATTTTTTTGTTTTGGCCTAAGGCATTGGGGACTTGGCCCCATACCCATTTATACGTAAAAACACATATACTTAGTCATTTTTCAACTCTATATCACTCAAGACCCTCTCAAAACCCTCTCTAATACTTAACCAAATATTTTATCGAAATTCAAGTGTCTCAAGCTTAATTTTAAATTTAAAGAATTTTATTCAAGCTTCAAGTCTCCTTCAAGTCTACATCAAGAAAACTCAAGTTTAAGGTATGTGGATTTCAACCATTAGGTCCTTTTACCTATGGTGCCCAACCTTCCTATTTTATAAAAATTGTATGTTTCAAGTTGTATCTTCTATGGGTATCTTTTATTATGGATTTTGATTATAAATTATATTGGGATTTTATGAAATATTGATTGAATATGCGTGTACATCTATTTCAAGCTTATACTATGAAGGGGTTTTGCCTATTGAGACTATGCATGTTTTGAGCTATGAAACTATGATCTATTATGAGATTTGATGATGGATTTTAAGGTATCTTACATGAGGGTTTTACTATATGTTAATCGGTGGATTTACATTGAGTTTTCTCATATTATTTCACTCTTGAATTATATGATTTTTAACTAGCATTACATACCCACCAAGTGTTTGATAAAATATCTTGACAAGGATTCTCAAGTTGTTGATGGTCTATTACATGGTTTATAAGTCAAGTGACTTCATGATGATTAAGGAATTGTATGTATGTATTAAATTCATGAAAATTATCTATAGTGTTGCGAGTTGACCACACCTTGTCGGGGGATGACATGCCCGTACTACTATGTTGAGGGGTAGATACCTTGACTACCTTGTCGAGGAGTGGCATGTCCGTACTACCATATTGAGGGGTAGATACATTGACCATCTTATCGCAGGGTGATATGCCCATACTACCATATTGAGGAGCAGTTACCTTGACCACCTTGTCGGGGGTTGACATGCCGTACTACCATGTTGAGGGGTAGATACCTCGACCACCTCACCGAGGAGGTGATATGCCACGGCTTCCAAGTAGTAGTTGCTTAGTCTATGATTATGGTCTCTTCCTACACATGTAATCTATGTTTGCAAGTTATATGATTTACAAGCATATTTTACTTCAAACATTGATCATGCATGTCATATTGATATTATACTTATCCATTGCTTATAACTGTACATTTTGACTATGTTACCTTATGTCTTGTTGCATTATATCCTACATACTTAGTACATTTAAACATACTAACGTTCACTCTATGTCCAAATGATGTTACCATGTTGGAACTGGAGTATCTCTTAATTATCCACCACATGTCTAGTTTTGACATTTCGAAAGATAAGCTTTGGTGAGTCCTCAAGTCCGAGGACACTGGCTATGCCACTCTTATTTTTGATATCTCTTTATGTTGAACATTTGATACTATGAGGGTGAGCCTGGAAAGTGTCTTGGCCCCCGCTCCAATCTATGTTAGAGGTGTTGTTGGAACAAATGATGTACTTATGCTTTGAGTTTTGACTCTTTTATGCTTTATAAACATCGAGACTTCCCTTAGTCCATTTCCCTTAATTTTATCTCTTATTATATTTGTTTGCTTCCGCGACCAAGGATATGTGATTGATATGCTAAGAGACTTGTTAGGTTCCTTCGGGTTCCCCATTCGTTGTGTCACGTCTATGCCCTAGGCTTGGATTGTGATATTATAACGTCCGATCTTGTTTCTGGATTGAGTAGAAAAGGGATATATGAAGTTCGTTCTCTTCCTCTGTGCATCTCTGTGATGGGTAAATCTCCATAAAAAAGGGACAACTTTCGTGTAGTTTGTGATTGGATGTAACTGTTAAGATTTTCTCTATCATCAATCTTAATCTTAATAGATCTCTTCTTGTTCCTCAATCTTCGGAGAATATGGCATTGTATTATTGTAAGTTCTCTGTTCCAAACATTTCCTGAAAATAGACGACAAGTTTTAAATCTTAATGCAGGCAAGGCATATCTCGTTGAATCAGTCTTTTTCACCACATCGCGTATTCAATTTTTCATAATTATTTTTTCGATTTAAAATCTGTAGTTCATGATTTGGTATTAAAATTGAATCTTTTTTATGATATAATGTTGTTAGATCTTCCTTGGTTTATATGTACTCGAAACATGGGATTATGAGATATGCGTCTGACGTGTTAGATGAAATTCCTATGAGAGATTTGATTTCTTACATGCCATTATAGAAGGGTGTGTAAAGAATGGTGAGAGTGGTAAAAGATTGGAGTCTGTTATCAAATTGTTCAGTCATCTTTTTTGTTAATGTACTCAAATGTGATTCTATGAAGAAACATATCGTTCGGTCTTTGAGTTTAATGAGAAGGATTTGTTTTCCTCGACGCCAGCAATTGTTGTTGATTCAAAATATGAGTTTATAGGTGCAAAATACTAATACTACTTTACGAAAATATTAGTTGTATGCTTTCTGGTCTTGGGATTATCCAAAATATTAGTTTACAGTTGGAAAATACTAATACTACATTGTTCAAATATTTTGTTGATTTTCTTATAAGATATTATGGAGTTTCAAGATGAACTAAATCAAACGTATTTATCTTCTAATGTTGTCCCTATTGAGAATGATAGTCAAATGCCTTCACAAGCAAATGAAGATACTAATAAAGTTATTGAAATTAAGGAAGATTTATTTCTAAAGCTTGGTGATATTTTAAAATGGTGAAGGTTGATGATGTCCGCTTTAGTATATGTAAGTATTGTGGTGCTCGTATAAAATCAACTCAAAATTGTGGGACAAAATCTATGTTTGACTATATTCATAGATGTCGCAAAAAGCTAAGTGATTTGAAAATTGAGGATGGTTCAGGGACAACTGATGGTATATACCATATTATTTTGATCAAAATATATTACGCAGAGAGCTTGCTTATGCCATCATTTTTCATGAATATCTACTATCCACTGTTGATCATGTGGAATTTAGAAAGTTTATATAGTCTCCAACCTTTATTCAAAAAGGTGTCAAGAAACACAATCAAGAATGATATTTGAAGATTTTTGACAATCTTAAATCTAAAACGTCCAAATTATTGGAAATACTCACAAGTAGAATTGCAATAACAACTGATATGTGGACTTCAGACAATAACAGAAAAGGATTCCTAGCTATTACAACTCATTTTATTGATGACTCGTAGAGGTTTCAAAGTCATATTTTGAGGTTTGTTTATGTTTCTACTCCTCATGATAAGAATACTTTGTGTGGTGCATTGCTCAATTATTTATTAGAGTAGAACCTTGAAAGAAGAGTATCAACAATTACAATTGATAATTATAGCATTAACAATGTTATGATGAAAATCTTGTTAAATGAATTGATGGGTAAGATTTTTCATGTTAATTGTGCTGGACATATCTTGAATTTAATTATGCAGGACAACTTAAGGTGATAGGAGATAATACTAAAAATGTGTGTGACAGTGTCTTATATTGGATAGTTCATCAAGTAAAATTGAGAGGTTTGAAGAATTTGCACGATTGCTACATATTTCTTGTACCAAAAAGTTAAAGTATAATTATCCAACTCGTTGGAACTTAACATTTCTACTATTGAGAACAGGAATAAAATATAAAGGTGTATTTCAAAAGTTAAGTCTAACTAATGCCAATTATCGTTGTTTTCCAACTAAAGAGCAATAGAGTGAAACAGAAGATGTTTGTGATAAGTTGTAGCTTTTTATCAAATTACAAAATAACTTTTAAGAATTCAATATCCTAATTCAAGTCAATATTTTTCTAAGGTTTGTGAAGTTAAGTTCGAATTAGAAGTATGAGTTAAGAGTTTTAATTCTTTAATTAGCAATATGACAATAGCAATGTTGGTAAAGTTTAAGAAATATTGGGATGATATATATATATATTCATGGGGGTAGCTGCTATTTTTTATCCAAGATACAAAATAAAGTTAGTAGAGTTCTATCTTCTACTAATTTATAGTGAATAAGTACGAAAATTCAAAAGGTTAGAACTCATTGTCATGACCTATTTCAAGATTATAAGAGCAGAATATTTGCTCCACATGAGTAGTTGAAGTATCTAGTTCAAATAAAGCAATTGATCTTTTGGAGAGTGATCGACTATCAAGCTTCGATAGATTTGTTGCTTCGAGAGTGCAAATACAGAGAAATGATTAAAGTTGGATATGTATTTAGAAGAAAGTTTGTTGCCTCGAACTTTATCATTTGAAAATTTAAGTTGGTGGAAGACAAATGAATTAAAATTTCCTACTTTACACAAGATGACTCATGACCTCTTAGCTACGCCAATATTTATTGCTGCTTCTGAGTCAACATTTAGCACTAGTGGAAGGTTGATTGGTCCACATTACAGTAAACTCAATCCTACTACTTTAAAAGCTTTGATGTGTGCTCGCACTTGGTTATGAAATAAATTAAATGATAAAAACCTTTTCAGTGACTTGTAATTTAATAATTTTTAATTCTTATTACTTTAACCACATACTTTTCTTCTTAGGTTTAACGTCAAACATCGATAGAGTTTCATGTTCGATATTATTTAATTAAGAAGAAGAGTCATATTCATATTTGAAAACTTTTTCCTCTGTCCAAGACAATAAGGGCTTGTAGCAAATGGTAAACAGGTTTATCCTCTAAAAACGACTATGTGTTCTTCAATACAGATAGGAAACTTCAAATGTCATCTATCAAAAAAATTAATAAATTACTAGTTTACTTGCTTCATTAAGAACTCGTTCAGAGCTCCAGTTTTCATCCTTGATGATGTGCTCTGAGTTCCCATATAGAAATGAATGATCTCTATACTTCTAAAATAATTTCAGCCCTTTCTCTAGCTTCTTCACAAGTTTTCATTTCTGATGTACATTTGTCTACCTTCTTTTAATATTGGGAGACCATCTTTTTTGCCATAAGCTATGTCTTGTCTGATTTTTCAATGTTTCACTCTCTATTTGCTTTAATTCCTCTGTCAGCAAAGCTATGAAGATTCTCTTGATGCAATCTACAAAATAATAAATGAAAAATAAGTTGTTATTCAAGAAAAGTGGTGATAATAATAACTAGCAAACATCAATACAGTATTTGCAATATTTTTGTCCCTTCGGAAACTCCGCTACCATTAGGATTTGTATGTTTTGTAATGACCTAGGAGTCTATAGACAAATTTAGCCATTTGCTGGAGGAAACAAAAATATTAAGGTTCAAAATGATTATCTATATTGGTGCTTGCCTGGTCCAATAAACACTTGAAATAATTTAATGATGAAAACTTTGTTCATCAGTTGGGATGGGGACTTGCATTATTTTTTTTGCTGATATTAAGTACTCTTTTATTGCTACTCTCCTAATTTTTATACTCATTCTTTTGGTTAGTTTGAAATCTCAAAAGTAAATTGAAACTCCATTATAATTTTTTGGCACTTGCAACTTGTTACATGCCAAAGTTTCTTTTTTAAGTTTGTTGTTAACTTGTTTCTGTCATTTTTAGTAATATAGTATTTCCCATTGTACTTGTTATGTCAACTTGAATGAGTGATCTCCTTGATCAACTTTTTACTCCTTTAATTGCTTGTTGTTTGGATACAGAACCAGCTCAAACAGGAAGGGATAAAAGAGAGAGTATTAGATGAAGCATCATTGTGCACTGCGTGTGCTCATTTTTTTCGCTGTCCAGGAACTACCATAGACCACTGCTCTATGAAGCTTTGATGCATGCTCCATTTTGCTAGTTTTAAGAGTTTTTTGTATGAAAATTTGCATAATATTTATGATCTTGATGCAAAACTTTAGTGTTTTTAATCTCTATTGTGAAAGCAGATTATTATATAGCAGTAAAATCTTTTATCATTTTGTGTGAAAGTAGATTGTTATACTGCAAAAATTGGTATTTCAACATTGTTGTATTAGTATTTTTTAATATTTTAAAACATTAATAATTGGTCATTTCTTTTGAAAGTGAATGACCAAGGAAGCCTACATTCAATGTCTTTGTAGGAATATAATGGATTTGACCAATTAGCTTTTTTTGAAAAGAGATTACTTTTTGTACTTATCTATTTGTAGTTTTGCACCTAAAGTAGTTGACTAACACAGTGGATAACCAAAGGTTTTGCACAAGTAGAAGATTATTTTCTAATAAAAGTATATCGGATAATATAATATTACAATATCATGGCAAATGAAATAGAATCTAACTTTTTCTCAGGTCAAGTGTTGATGATGCTATGAACTCCGGAGAAACAAACTGGTAGCTAACAACCTTGAGCATACTAAAAATATCTTGGGAGACATTTATCACACTAAAAACAACTTAAGCACTTAAAGTTTTGTGGGGCGGATAAAAAATAAAATGGAAGTCTAGGGCAAGTTATGTTATGCGGGGCAGATAAATCCTTGCGGGTTAATGGGGGTATTGTCTCACACTCGTCCCATTGCCATCTCTAATAGTATCGTAGGCAAAGATAACATAGCCTTCTTAGGCAAACATATAGTCCTGCAGGCAATGATGACATAGCTCTTATCGTGCCCTATTTTTGAACTGGCCAAAATAGTTTGCAACATAAAATGGTCACGCTCCCTGATTTTAGAAAAATTATTTAGCGTCACCATCTAATTTTAAGAAAAATATAAGAAATCAATCTTTTTTTAAAAAAAAATATAAATGTAGACTCTATTTTTGATTTTCGAAACCAACAAAATTCTAAGTAAGGATTTTGTGTTACTCAAGGGGAAGGTGTTAGGCATTCCTCAGAGCCTATCCGAAAATAGTCCTTAAATTAGCTTAGAAGAAGTGATTAATGATAATTTATCCATTAATTTCTTAAAAATTAGTGATAAATTTTTTTCATTAATTTGAGGAGAAAAGAACAAAAATACAAGGTATGTCATATTTGTGTCTATAATATTCGTGAAAAAATTCATAATAATATGTTTATTATGCAATAAAAATAAATAATTAAGCAAGTAAATAATAAATAAATAAATAAATAAACTTGAAATGTATGAGAATTCATATATTAAAAAATATAAATGTATGTTTAAAATCGTATAGAATAAATAAGCTTATAAAAATTTATTGCAAGCGACATCTATAAATAATGGGTATGACAACTTATTACTTTATTTACAAAATCAAGATATAAAAAGAAATGTGATACTAGATGGGGGTATAGTTATATAATGATATGTGTGACATAATTCGAGTAAAAAATTAAATAAAAATAAATAAATAAAATAATATAGCATAAGATAAAGAATGTTAAAATATTTTGTAAAACATGTGATTTTATAAAATATGTTAATGTATGTTTGAAAATATATGAGGGCTTGTTATTCTCTAGTGATAGCCAAAACAGATTTACGTATGTAACAAAACAATGTGTATGTTAAAGTGTAGGAATTTATAGTTTATTTATAAGGAAAAATAAATAAAATGACATTTGTAAAGAGGGGCAATAGATACCAAAATAATATTGTATATGTAACAAAGAAATATGTCAAGTGTAGAAAAAAAATTAAGTTATATACCTTTATGTGTATGACACATGAATATATATGCCTGTGATATTTATGAAAATTTAATAATCATATACTATTATATGGAAAATAAATAAGCGAAGAAATATATTAAAAAGTATGAGAATGTTATATAGATATATGTTTAAAGTCGTATAGTGTAAATAAACTTATATAAACTTATCATAACTAGTATATAAATATCGAGTATGAGAACTTATTACTTTATTTATAAACATAAAATTAAGATAAAAAAATAAAGAAAAAATAATAGATGGAGTGTATATAGAAATATATGTAATATGTGATAAATATTATTAAAGTAAAAATTCAAAAATAATGACGCCTTAGTAGAGAACTTTTATCGAGCCTTAGATAAGAATAGCTAAGTTGTTGTTGATACCATCATGGGAGGCTCGTTTCTAGATCGTCCATTCTTGATGATTGCTGAGAGGTTAGAAAAAGTGCTCAAGAAAAATTGTGCATAGGAGACGAGAAATAGTCAACAACAAAGAGCTCGTTCGCAATTAGTACTAGTTCAATGCAAGAAAAAATAAATAAGGATATGATGCAAAAGCTTGCTCGGATTAGTACCAATATAGAGTTGTTGATGAAGTAGAACCAAGAACGTATGAATGTGTAGGTCATCAGCCTTCATAAGCACCCATATACGATGAATCTTACTACGAGAACACTTGCTTAGTCACTAATCAGATGGTAGGTTTTCAGACGAATGCCTAAAGGGTTCAATCAGGACTATTGGCACCAAGGTCAGAACTATAATAGGGATGACACCTTCAGAGACAAAAATCAAGGAGCCTACTATGATAGAAATATGGGCCAGGACAGAGATGCTGATTGGGGACGCAGAGATGGTTACAGGAATGCTCAGTATATGTCACCACCATAATAGAGATTTGGGTGTTGGTAGCTCTAGAGTTGAGGAGATGTTTGATCGTTGACTGAAGAAGGTTGATACTCATGATGAACCTTGAAGGGGATGAAGTCTGATATCTCCAGTATTAATCAGAAAATCGAGTCTCATTCTGTTGCTATCAAGCAGCTGGAGAAACAGTTTGGTCAAATATCAATTCAACTGAACCAGTGACAGAAAGGTACATTGCCCAGCAATGCAGTTCAAAATATGAAGAATAAGGGGCAGTGTGTAGTAGTAATTACTCTTAGTGGCAAACAGACCATTGACCCTCCGATACTGGTTGAGGATGATGATGTTCATGAGGAGATAGTTGAGAACAAAGACGTAGGGAACGGAGATAATCATGCCAAGAATGGGGTGAGTGATGATGCAGTGATGCCACAAAAGTTGAAAATCATTTCTAGACCTCCCTCTCCTTTCCCTTAAAGAATCAAAAAGAAGGAGGATGAAGGTGAATTCCAGTACTTTATCTCCATGCTAAGACAATTCTCTATCAACATTCCTCTCATTGAAGCTTTGGAGAAGATGCCTGGGTATGCAAAGTTTGTGAAGAACTTGGTCACGAAGAAGCAGACTGTGATCCGGAAGCTCTCTCAAGAACTTCAACATTGCAGTGCGATTGCTATAAGGTCTTTGGTGCAGAAGCGAGAAGATCGTGGAGCATTCACCATAATCTACACCATCAGATATATTGAGTTTGCAAGGGCACTATGTTATCTAGGAGTCAGCATAAATCTGATGTCTTTTGTGATCTTCAAGAAGCTAGGACTGGGTGCCCCTACTCCTATGAGCATGCGATTGTTGATGATTGATCGAACGGTAAAGAAGCCTGTGGGAATACTATATGAAATCCTTGTCAAAGTGGATAAATTCATATTCCCCCAAACTTTGTGATCCTTGACTATGAGGTTAACTTTCAAAGTCTCAAGTATCTTGGGAAGGCCTTTCTTAGCCATCGGGCAAGCAGAAGTGGACATGGAGAAGGGGCAACTCAAGTTTAAGTTGGGTAAGGATGAGGTCATCTTCAACATTTGCCAACATACAAATAGCAGTGACGATCTGAAGGTAGTTTCAGTCATTGAGAGTGTTTATGAGGCAAAACTAGAGGTACCAACTAAAAAAAAACTAGTTGTTGACACTTTGGAGGCAGTGTTAATGAATTTTGAGGGTGACGACATCCCAGACTATGTATAGACAGTAAAGGCTCTGGGGGTATCCTATACGCCTAAACGCCAAGCCAAGCTGGAATTGGACCTAAAAGGTCAAGAGTCACCACCCACTAGACCATCCACTGAGGAGCCACCGGTGTTGGAATTGAAGGCTCTTTCATCCCATTTGAGGTATGTATTTTTGTGTGCTAACAACACTTTGTCTGTCATCGTGGTTATGGATATTAATGATGAACAGGTGAATGCATTAGCCATGGTGCTCAAATAGTTTAAAAAAGCTATTAGATGGACAACTGCAGACATCATTGGCATCCCACCTAGGGTATGCCCTTACAAAATCCAACTTGTCAAGGACTACAAGCCGAAAATTAAGCACAAAGATGACTCAATCCACCTATTTAAGAGGTCATGCGCAAGGAAATCATTACTTGTTTGGATGCATGGGTGATATATCTAATCATTGAAAGTAAATGAGTGTCCGATTCAGTGCATTCCAAAGAAAAGAGGTATCACTGTAGTCCCAAATGCTAGCAATGAGTTGATTCGCATATGACCCATCACTCGTTGGAGGGTATGCATAGACTATAGAAAGCTTAATGCATCAATGGAAAAAGACCATTTCCCTATGTCGTTCATGGATCATATGCTAGATCACTCCACAGGAAAAGGTTGGTATTACTTTCTTGATGGTTACTCGGGCTACAATCAAATTTTTATTTCTCTAGAAGACTAGGATAAAACAATGTTCACATGCCCCTACGCCACCTTCGCATTCAAGAGGATGCCATTCGGGTTGTGTAATACGCCAGCAATATTTCAAAGATGCATGATATCTATCTTCTCAGACATGGTGCAGGACACTATCAAGGTATTCATGGATGACTTTAGTATGGTTAGTGACTCCTTCAAAGAATGCTTGAAGCATTTGCATGTAGTGCTTAGTAGATGTGAAGAATGTCATCTGGATCTAAATTAAGAAAAATGTCACTTCATGGTAAAAGAAGGCATTATGTTGAGGCATAAAATCTCCATCAAGGGCATTGAGGTGGATAGAGCTAAAATGGAGGTGATTGAGATGCTTCCCCCACCTATTTCTATCAAGGTTATGTGAAGGGTTTTAGGCCATGTAGGATTCTACAGGCACTTTATAAAAGACTTCTCGAAAATTGCACATCCCTTGTGCAAACTACTTTAGAAGGACACTAAGTTCGTGTTTGAAGATGCATGTCTGGAAGACTTCAAAGGGTTGAAACAAAAGTTGATTTCAGATTCTATCATCATTGCTCTAGACTGGTCAAAGCCCTTTAAGATAATGTGTGATGCAAGCGGGGCTACACTTGCTGTAGTGTTAGGACAACACAAAGAAAAGATACTACATCCTATATATTATACTAGCAAAGCCCTAAATGGATTACAAAAGAACTATACTGTCACCGAACAGGAGTTACTTGAAGTACTCTTTATGTTTGAAAAATTCAGGTCTTATCTTTTGGGAACCAAAGTAATTGTGCATACTGATCATTCAGCATTATAGTAGTTGATGGCGAAGAAGGATACAAAATTGAGATTGATTCTATGGGTGCTTCTTCTTCAAGAATTTGACTTTGATGATATTGACAAAAAGGGGACTGAAAATCAGGTTGCAGACCACCTCTCCAGATTAGAAGATGGGCCATGGCAAAGTTCGATAATGGAATGGAGATTGATAATTTGTTCCTTGATGAGAGAGTGCTAGCAGCATCCCATGACTTGAACCATGGTTTGCAAACTATTCAAACTATTTGGTTAGTGATATTATGCTACTAGACTTAACTACTCACTAGCCCGCAAGTTTATGTCTGATGTGAGAAAGTTTATCTGGGATGATCCATACCTATTTCGCATATGTGCAGATGAGATTATTCATCTCTATGTTCCTCAGGCTAAAATGATGAGTATTCTAGAAGCATGCCACTCATTCCTAGTAGGTGGGTATCATAGTGGAATGCGGACAGTACATGAGATCTTGTAGTGTCACTACTATTGGCCAACTATCCACCAAGATTCCTGTGACTATGCCAAAGCATGTGATATATTCCAGATAGAAGGTGGAGTTTCCTGTAAGTACAAACTCTCTCTCAACTCCATTATAGTGATTGAATTATTCGATGTGTGAAGGATAGACTTCATGGGCCCATTTGTTAGCTCGCATGGGAGCATGTAAATTTTAGTGGTTGTGGACTACGTATCAAAAAGGGTGGAGGAGGTGGAGCTTCCCAACAATGAAGGCAAAAGCATTACAACATTTCTGAAAAAGAACATCTTCTTAAGGTTTGGCATCTCTCGGGCAATCATTAGTGATGGAGGTTCCCATTTGTATAATAGGTTGTTCAAGGCTCTATTTAAGAAATATAGAGTAAAGCATCGGGTGGCAACATCCTACCATCTATGGATAAGTGGGCTAGTTGAGGTGTCCAATACAGAGATTAAGCAGATTTTATCCAAAATTGTGAATGTAAACGGACTTATTGGTCACAAAAATTTGACGATGCATTATGTGCATACCAGACTACATTCAAGACTCCCATAGGTATGTCTCCTTACCAACTTGTCTTTAGCAAATCCTGTCACTTATCGATGGAGCTTGAGCACAAGGCAATGTAGGCACTAAAAAAGTTGAATCTGGACTAGAATGATGGGCCAACCTCAAGGCAAACAAAATCAACGAGCTTGACGAGTTTCGCTTGAAGGCATATGAGAGCTCTGCTTTACATAAGCAAAGAATGAAGCTGCAGCATGATCAGCATATTATGAATCACAAATTTGCACTAGGGGACTTATTCCAGATTGAAGTTTGTTGAGTGCATGACTTTGATGTTTTAATGATTAACAAATTAACTCGAGGACCAGGTAGACTATCGGATCGTTGTGCAAAGTTGAACATGGGATCAACTGGTTCAAAATCCACTATTGTTGGTGAGATGTCAATCTCAACAATACTGAAGGACCAGTGTCCATACATTGCATTTAGTGCAATATAAAAGGAGCTAGTCCAATGAATAAACTAAGCTTTTGGAAAATTTCACAATTGTGAATATTCTTCTCTCCAAAAGTTCTCTCTTGGATCCTAGTGTCGAAGATACAACTGTTCTATGCAAGAGATCTGATAAGTCTTGGTTATTCCTATTATGAGCAAGGAGTTTTTTCATGTTAAATCCTTGCTTATTTGTCTCTTGATATTTACCTTTTTTTAGTTTCTGCTTATAGTTTTTCGAGGAACCAGATCCCTTACTATGGTAGACACATATTTACTTTATAAGTGGTACCAGAGCAGGGATCTCTATAAGGTTCACACCTAGAGATTTTTTGGTGAATATGGTTTCTCCACTCAACTTAGAAGAGAGACAATCATCTATGAGGCCACCAAGATTTAACGACAAGTTTTATGAGTGGTGGAAAGGTTGTATGCACGACTTTCTCATGGTAGAAGATAGTGAACTATAGGACATCATTCTTGATGGACCATACATTCTTATGACTGAAGTAAAGGATAGAGAAACAAATAAGATGGTTCCTAAGACCCAGCAGCAATACTTAGAGGCTAATAGAACGAAGATTGAGAAAAACTACAAGGCCAAAAAATTGATTTGTATGTGATCGCAGCTGAGGAGTATAATAGAATCTCAACTTGTGAATCTACCAAAGAGATATTGGACTATCTAAGGAATGCTGACGAAGGTACTGAACAAGTGAAGAAGTCTAAAGTTGACATGCTGACTTCTCAATATGAAGACTTTATTATGAAGGAAGATGAATCCATACATGATATAGAGACCAGATTCCCAGCTATAACAAATAAGCTAAAATGCTTGGGAGAACTTGTTAGTCAAAGCAAAAAGGTGAGAAAAATACTTAGAGTAATTCCCAAGACTTGGGAAAGCAAAGTTGATGCGTTAAAGAATCTAAAGACTTTGACCATGGATGTGCTTATTGGCATACTTCAAACTCATGAGTTGAATAAGAAACATGATACAACTAAGAGAGAAGTAAAGAAGGATAAGACCTTAGCACTAAAAACAACTCACAATGATGATGAAATTTATGGTGTAGATATGGCCTATCTCACCAAAAGGTTCAAGAAAATCATTAGGAAGAATCATTACTTTATAAGGAAAGAAAATGTGGGTAGATCTCAAGGTAATGTTGAACTATATCACAGATATGGAAAACCAAGATATTTCATCAAAGAGTGTCCTCATGGAAAGGGTGATCATAAAGATGACTCAAGGTTTGTCAAAGATAAAAGGAGGGGCCAGATTCCAAAAAAATTCAAAAAGAAGGTGGCAATTGATCAGATTGTGATGAAAGTTCTAGGGTGTGGGGCAACTCCTCCAGTGATACTGATGATAAAGAACAACTAGAGGACTCTCCTATGCTTGCTGTGAAAGATAATGATGAAATTTTTGACATCTTGATTGCATTCATGGCTTAATCAGATGATGATAAAGAAGAAGAGGAACAGGTAACACTACTGGATCCGAAAGAGAACTTAAATCTTTACTATACCAAAAAGATAAAAAAACCTTGCATGTGTTCTTATTGATTCAATTTATGAATTAACTACTGAAAAGGACTTGTTAAACAATAGTGTGGATGTGTAATACAATGAAAAAATATTTTGACAAGTCAAGTATCTGATCTGGAAGTAAAGTTTATAGCTCTTGAAACTGAAAAAGATGAACTTTTGAAATTGATGGAGAATGATGCTAAGTCTGATACTAAGTTAAAATGTAAAATAAGTTAAAATGAACTTACTTCAGAAGATAAACTGAAGAAGGCTAAGTTGAAGTTGAATCTAGCCTTAGGAAGAAATATTGTGATGGAGAAGGACCTGGTAAACATTAAGGAGGACTTGAATAAGTCCATAAAGTAGACTGCATCTTCAAAGCTATTAGGAGACATGTCAAGTAGCTGGGGTCATGAAAAGAGAGGTCTAGGATATGTAAACAAGATTGATACCTCATATAATTCCCACAGTAAATACGTCTCTATTGCTAATAATTTATTATATCTGTATTGTGGCAGAAATGGTCATTTGAAGGGCAGCTATTAAGTTCTCAAGAGAACTCTGAAAAGGCAGTAGTCTGATTACTCAGGACATAAAAGTGGGCAGTATTCTGATTACTCAAGACATGAAAGTGTGAATGAGGGACCTGATCCTAAGTCAAAATTGAGTAATATACCCTTGCCTAATTGGACCAAAAAATTTGTGATTAGGCCTCTATCTCATTAGTGGGAATTCAGATTAAAGTGGGTTCCCAAAACTAGCAAGTGATCACGCGTAGGAATAGTCTAGAGGAAGCAGTTAGTATTTTTTTATGAATAGTGAATGCTCAAAGCACATGACTGGAAGGACTAAAAACTTTCTCTCTTTAAAGAAAATTGAAGGTGGCAGTGTTTCATTTGGTGATGGTAAGAAAGGGTACACCATGGACATAAGAAAGATTGGTAAGTGCTTTGAGAAAGCTATTGAAGATGTGTACTATGTTAAAGTATTAAAGTACCGTTTTCTTAGTGTTTCTCAATTTTGTGACAAAGGCAATGAAGTTAAGTTCCTATCAGACAAGTGCATAGTTACAAACTTGTCTACTGATGAAGTGATCCTCACAGCAAAAAAGTGTAGAAACATATATGTAGCAGATCTCAGAACTACAAAGGAAGACAATCTCACTTGTCTCAAGGTCCAAGATGATTCAATTGACTTGTGGCATAGAAGACTTGGTCATGTCCGTCCTTCTCTGATAAACAAGCTGGCCTCCAAGGACCTAGTTCGTGGTCTGGCCAAGATGAATTTTAGTAATTCTAAAGTGTGTATTACATGTGCTAAAGGAAAGTATTCAAGAATCTCCTTCAGATCCAAAAATGGTAAGCAGTCAAGAAGCTCCTTCAAATCCAAAAAAGAGGTAACTAGTCAAGAAGCTCCTTCAAATCCAAAAATGAGGTAAGTTCCACCAGACCTATTAAGCTTATTCATATTGATCTTTGTGGTCCTGTGAAGGTTCAAAATCATTGTAAGAAGAGATACATTGTGGTGCTGATGGATGACTACTCAAGATATACTTTGGTAAGTTTCCTAAGATTAAAGGATGAAGTTATTGAGTTGCTGACCAATCTTATCAAACAAGGTCAAAATCAATTTGGAAGCAAGGTTGCAGGGATCAAGTCTGATCATGGTACAAAGTTTAAAAATTTAAAGCCGGATGATTTTTATGAAGAGCAAGGGATCCATCATAATTTTTCATCTCCTAGAACTCCCCAGCAAAAAGGAGTTGTGGAGAGAAAAAATAGGACATTGGTGGAAATTGGAAATACCATGTTGATTGAGTTTGGACTGGCCAAGAACTTTTGGACTAAAGCTGTCAACACTGCATGTTATGTAACAAACAAGTGTCTGATCAGATCTCTTAAGAACAAGACTCCCTATAAATTCTTGTTTTATAGGAAACCCAGCATCAATCACCCGAGGGCCTTTGGATGCAAATGCTTTGTGCTAATTAATGGAAAGAAGAAAGTTGGGAAATTTGATTCAAAAAGTGATGAGGGTGTTTTTGTTGGGTACTCTATAAACAACAAGGCTTATAGAGTAATCAACAAAAGAACTTTCTGTATTGAAGAAAGTTTTCATGTCATCTGTGATGAGTCCGGTGATATGAAAAGTCTCAACATAGGGAGGACTCAGACCTAGATGAGCTACTTCAACTTCAAAAGGACTGCTTGATTAATGATCCTTCAACTAATATTATTGTACAAAGCAATGATAGAACAAACGAGGGTGATGCTAATAGAGAATCTTCAAAAGCACCCAGTACTTCTTCAAGAAACCCAAAGGTAGATAGTGTTGATCATGATGAAGTTCCTAACAATGCTCAACAACAAGAAGAAAATAATTGTTATGCCCCAAGGAATCAACATCAGTCTATAGCAAGGACCTCTAGATGGAAACATCAATCATCTCATCCTATGGATAATCTAGTCTCTTCTTTGGACTCTGGGATCCTGTCACGACCCAAGCCTAGGGCTTAGATGTGACACGGTTAATGGTAACCCAAAGGGACCCCAAATAAGCCTCTTGACATATCATTACAAATCATTGGTCGTAGAAGAATTAAACAACATGATTATATTAGAAACAAGGGCAAATTTTATAACATAAACATCAAAACAAGAAAGTCAAAGCTCAATACATAACATGTCCAAACAACGCCTCTAAAACTTAGATAGGTGCGGGGGCCAAGACAAGCAACCAGGCTCACCCTCATAATCAATACATACATAAAAGAAATATAGTCTTAGTACATAGCATGAGATATAGACATTGTTCACAGAATGCAAGACTCACCAACTAGCTTGAGAAATCATACTAGCCACGGAGGAAGATGATCAATCGGTGCTCTGGTCCCTACATGGTGACATCATGTAGGCATAGAGTATGCATTAGTACATTTGAATGTACTAAGTATATCGGATGCAATGCAACAAGAGATAAGCAACATAATTGAAATGCATAACATAAGCAATGAATAAACATGTAGAAATATGACATGCATGAAAGATGTTTAAAGTAAATCATGCGTACATAGAACATAATACATGTGCAAGAAGAGACCATTATTATATCATTCATAGACTATTGAGGTAGCAACCCCTTAATTGGTTGGTGGATCATCTCACTCTACCATCCATAGTGATTGAGGTACCAACCCATTAATTGGTTATCAAGGTACAAACCCCTCGACATGGTTGGTGGATTGTCTTACCCTACCACCCATGGTGATTGAGGTACCACCCCATTAATTCAGTTATCAGGGCACAAAACCCTCGACATGGTTTGTGGATCATCTCACCCTACTATCTATGGTGATTAAGGTACCAACCCCTCAATTGGGTTATCAAGGTACAAACCCCTCAACATAGTTATCCGGGCTCACAACCCCCCGAGTGGAGCATGGTCAATTCCCAACACGATATAGGAGAATATCATATACCTACATTCCTTTCAATATCATAAAGTCATTCAACTCATAAGACATGCAGTGGACCTTCAATTCCTCAAAAAATCAATAATCACACATTTTATCAAATACTTGGTGGGTGTGTAGTGCTAGTGTAAAATCATGTAATTTAGGGATGAAATCATGCAAGAAAATTCAATGTAAAACCATCCATCAATACTTAGTAACACCCTCAAGCAATATACATCAAAACCCTTCATCAAATCTCATAATGAATCTTAGATTCGTGGCTCCAAAACATGCTAAAATAATCATAGTTCATAGTCTAATTCATAATAAGTAAGACCCATAAGTAAATCAACTTGAAATCATGCAATTTAGGTAAAAGGAAGATTGGGCTTCATGGATGAAAGGAACCTATGAATGAAAACCCACATACCTTTGGAGAATTTCTTGATGAAGATTTGAATAGAGACTTGAAGCTTGGTTGAATTCCTTAAGTTCCAGAAGAGCTTTGGATACTTGAATTCTGAGAGAAATATTAGTCTACTAGTTTGAGAGAGTATTGAGAATGTCTTGGATGATATGAAGGTGAAATATGGCAAAATATAGGTATTTTCACGTATAGGAAAACTTAGGCCCAAGACCCAAAAGCCTTGGACCAAAATAAAAAAAAAACTACACAAAATTATATTAACGTGCGACCTTGGCCCGTCGCACCAGGGCGCGAAAACCTCAGTTGAATTGAATTTTTGGAAAATTAAAATTGTGATTCGTTTGCTCTAAAATTAGGATTAGACCTATGTTCTACTCAATTTTGCCCCATGATCAAGAATATGAAGTTAGATTTTTGATATCATGCACGAATTTTGAGATATATGAAAATTATAATTTCGAGCACTTTTGAGGAACATTTTTGTGTACAATTGGGGTCGTTTCAGATCCAAACTAGATCAATGAATAGAAACTTAATGTCCTTGAAACACCCCAAAAATGCCCTCAAAATATGCTTCGAAAATACCTATAATTATAATTTCCATATATCTCTAAATCTGTGTGTGATATCAAAAGTTCGACTTTATATTCACGATTAGGGGATAAAATTGAGTGAAAATATGTATAGCCTCAATTTGAGAGAACCTGAAGAAAAAAATAATTTCCACTAATTTTTGATTTTCAGTGCCCATTCGCGCCCTGGCCGCGATGCGCCAGGGGCACAACTTAGTGTTGGATGGAACTTCGTATCTGGTCCGCATCGCGCCAAGGGTGCGGACCAGTGTATTATTTTTTTTGGTTTTTTAATTTGATCCAAGGGCTTTGGGGTCATAGTCCCATGTCCACTTATGCGTGAAAACACCTATACTTAGCCATTTTTTAACTCTATGTCACCTAAGACCGTCTCAAAAACCTCTCCAACACACAACCAAATATTTCATCCAAATTCAAGTGTCTCAAGCTTAATTCTGGATCTCATGAACTCTATTCAAGCTTCAAGTCTCCTTTAAGATTACATCAAGAAAAATAAAGTTTAAGGTATGTGGGTTTCACTCATAGGTT
This sequence comes from Solanum sejunctum, assembly GCA_025642045.1. Taxonomy (NCBI): domain Eukaryota; kingdom Viridiplantae; phylum Streptophyta; class Magnoliopsida; order Solanales; family Solanaceae; genus Solanum; species Solanum sejunctum. The sequence continues at coordinate 22,427 of JAOTQJ010142959.1, forward strand.
CCTTTCACCCATGGAGCTCAACCTTCCTATTTTATAAAAATTGCATGATTTCAAGTTGTATTTCTTATGGGTATCTATTATTATGAAATATGAGCAATAAATATATTGGGGTTTTGTCAAATATTGTTGATTATGCATGAATATCTATTTTGAGTTTATACTATGAATAAATCTTTGCCTATTGAGACTATACATGATTCAAGCTATGAAATCTATGAACTATTGTGAAGTTTTGGAATGATTTACAAGTTACTCATGATGGGGTTTTATCATGATGTTGGTGAGCTGGTTTACATGACTTTAAGATGCATTGATTTCACTATTTCATGATCTATACTCTTTCATTTTGTATGATTTGAACATGTTCTCATATATGACCACCAAGTGTTCGATGAAATGTCAAGTCAAGAATTCTCAAATTATTTACATGTTTTACAAGTCAAGTAACTTCATGATGACTATGGGCTTTCAAGTATGTTATGAATTCATGAAATTATATATGATTGTGCAAGTATTAAGTTAAGCCCTGTTTTCAAGATTTTACCTCTTGTGAGCCATTCATGCTAAAGCAAGGGTTCATGTATGATTATGATATATTCTCATGCTTCAATTTAGACTCACCATTAGAGGTCAAGTATGTTTAAGAGCTACTCATTTCATATTTCCATGTTTATTGCAAGTTATTAAAGTTATGATTATTTCAAGTATTCTGTGGGATTAGACATAGCACCGGTGGATTGGATTTCGGCGTGGGCTATCTTCAAGGGTCCATACTCCTTTTCTCAAACTAGTCCATACTTCTTTCCTCAAACTATGTGCCAATATGGGATTATGTTATACCATTGCTATACTAGTGGATCCATTTAGTGCACTTTATCATAAAAATCCACCCCAAAATAGGACAGATTCCCGTAAGGGGGGTTACTTCTCCGAAATGGGACAGGCTCTTGTAAGGTGAAGTATGGTTTACCTTGGCAAGTAGATCACCTCTTTATCAATGAAGGGTAATCATCGAGATTTCTTGTAGCTCGCTTGATCTTATTCTTTATCGGTTGAGATCTTTTCCTACATATGTATCATATTTTATGTAAGTTGAATGATTTATAAACATGTTTTACTTCAAGCATTCATCATGCATGTCATATTGAAATTATGCTTATTTATCGCCTATTACTATGCATTTTGACTATATTATCTTATGTCTTGTTGCATTATATCATACATAATTAGTACATTCAAACGTAATAACGCATATTTTATGCCTATATGATGTCACCATTTAGGGACCAGAGCCCCTCTTGATCATCCTCCACGTGGCTAGTGAGATTATTTGAAGATAAGCTTTGTGAATCCTCAAGTTCAGGGACGCTATCTACTTTTTCTTGCTATTTCTAAGACTTCTTGATGTTGAACATTTAGTATTATGAGTGTGAGTCCAGAGAGTGTCTTGGCCCCCGCACCATTCTATATTTAGAGGTATTATTGGAATATTATGATGTATTTATGCTATAAGCTTTCTTTATGTTTTTATGATTATTAAAGATTTTGTTTAGTCCCGCTTTCCGTTTATATTATCTCTTGTTGTTGTTTACTTTGCTTCTGTGATCACGGATCTGTGATTGATATGCTAAGAGGCTTGTTTGGGTCCCCTTTGGGTTCCCATTCGCTGTGTCATATCTAGGCCCTAAGTTTGGGTCGTGATAGTCCTGTGGTGCTTTCTATCCTCCGTTGAACCAAAGAAAATGTCAAAGAAGCTCTTAAAAATGCTAATTGGGTGAACTCTATGCAGGAAAAGTTGCTTCCACTTGAGAGAAGCACAGTATGGCATCTGGTTCCAAGACCCTCAGACAAAACTGTGATAGGGACCAGATGGATGTTCAAGAACAAGCTGCATAAGAATGGTACAATCACAAGAAATAAGTCCAGAGGGTGCAGGGTTTCAATCAGGAAGAGGGCATTGATTATGATGAGACTTTTGCTCCAATGGCTAGAATGGAGGCTATCAGAATATTGGTTTCTTTTGCTACCTACATGGAGTTTAAATTACTCCAAACGAATGTGAAGTATGCCTTCTTGAATGGGTACCTTAAGAAAGAAATTTTTGTAAAGCAGACACTTAAGTTTGAAAATGTTGAATTTTCAGATCATATTATAAAACTGGACAAGTCACTATATGGCCTGAAACAGGCTCCAAGAGCCTGGTACAAAAAATTGTATGGATTTCTGTTTAGTTATGGATACAAAAGAGTAAAATCAACAACACTTTGTTTCTGAAGACTAGAGGAAAGAACTTAAAAGGTTTCACTCAAGTATCTGCTCATCAGGGACCTGACTTCCTACTAGGTTGGTATTCTTTTCATATCTTTTGCAGCATTAATGTGACAGCTCAGGACCTGTCTTGTCGATTCAGCTTTTCTGAACTAACGTCATTCCGTCCTGATACTCGAAGCGATGCAACCAATCAGGGACCAGACGCTTCTTTTCCCACACTTTTAAATGGACTTTATTCGCCATTTTGTTCTCATCAAATTCCCATAAATTAAAATTAAGTATTTCTCCTTCTTCGTCTTTTGCCTATGTTTTCTTAAGAAAAGTTCAAACATGTCTAGAAGTTCTTCACTATATCCTTCACAAATGGACACTAAAGAAGAGTCTATTCCTTCTCCTAATATCAATACTCCCCCATCTACTCCTCTTCACACTCTGACAAAACCTGAAGAGTTGCACCCTTTAGCATAAAACCTTTTACCTTCCTCAGCAATTATTCTATCTCCTTCTAAGTCTACACTATTAGGTTTAGAATCACCTAGTATAGAACCTGGTGTCTCCTCTGCGGAACCACCATAAAGTTTTGATCTTACACTTGCTACTGAGAAACAGGGAAATTCCTCCGCTTTGGACTTTCCTTTTCCTTAATTTCTAAAAAGCACTTTGAGGTGGACCTAGCAATTGACAAATATGTGGAGTCTAACATACTTGCAAAAGGGACTGAATGGGTTTCCAAGTGACTTTTAGACCTTAAAGAGCATGAACAAACTCTTGGCGAGGAGCCTGCTTCCCTTAATCTCAACCTGGGACTAGGCACACCTGTATTTGATCAAACCCCAGTCAGTGAGATCAAACCTATGAATATCTCTGAGAATATAGAAGAAGACCTGGATAAAGACTTGGATGAAGATAAGGATAATTGTCCTTTGATTTCGAAAATGAATAAACCTATTGCCCCTCCTGCTCTTGCTCCTACTCCTAAGAAGGAATAGGTTGGGACAGCAAAGGGAACAGAAAAGGTGACTGAAGAGACACAAGGAGTGGTCAGGAGTTATGCTACTTGGGGAACATACAGGAAATTACCTAGTGATGTTATGGAGGCTAGTAGAGCCAATACTGCAAAGAAGAAGAGGTTGAGACAAATTGTAGTGATGGAAAAAGAGGTATCGAAGGACCAGGTGGTAGATGTAGATAGGGAGAAAGAGATTAGTTGGACTGAGTCATATAAGGAACTGGTTGGTCTCAAATTACACTTTGAGGTGATCAAGTCCTCGTCTCAAGGACCTGACAGCACAAAAGACCCAAAGACTCAAAGAAAAAAAGTTGTGAAAATTAAGAGGGGTGACCTTACTCCCACTCGGGAAACAAGTTCACATGTTAAGAGGCAGAAAGCTGAAAAAGTTCTTACCAAGGAGGAGAGGGTTAGATTGTTAGAAAAATAAAAAGTATTAAGTGGAAGATTGTTTGAACCTACAGCCAACGAAAGCCAGGTATGAGGGTGTTAGTTAATGTTGTAGATTTCTAAGGATGAACCCACTTATTTAAATGGCTGATTCCTTTCTTGCATGAATGGGAGGTACGAGAATTTTACCTCAACATGGAAATCCAAAAGGATGGAGGTTTTATGATGCCTGTGAGGGATATTTCATTTAGGGTAAATGAGGAAATTCTAGGGACTATTCTGAAGGTGAACAGGAGAGGTAAAATTCGAGTTATGATGCCTGTGAGGGATATTTCATTAAGAAAAGGACCATGGCTACTATAGTTGATCTGTACTTGATGAAAATGGTTAGCACACTGGTGGATATCAACATACCATCCTTGATGATGGAACATATGACCAAGGTGCTAAAAATGAGTGAGGGTAGGCATGGATTGGCTTACAATTACCTGCTCAATCGTGTGTTCAAGTACTATAGAGTGCAGCTGGGTAGGGAAATAGTTGGAAGTATCAAATAGGCTCTGTCTCACACCACTTTGAGAGAGTATGAGTGTGAGGAGCTGAAGGCCTAGACCAAAAAGTCTTCCATATCAGATTTAATGGATCAGAAGGAGTCATTACAGGGACAAGTGGAGGAGTTGACAACTACTTTAGCTAGAAAAGATGCTGAAATTATTTTGTTGAAGGCTAAATTAGATCAAGGCACAAGTGAAGGACCAGTCTTTGTAGAATTAATCAGACTAAAGGAAGAAAATGGCCAGCAGGCTTTGGAGATCAAGTCTCTAGCTCAACAGCTTCTTCAGGCTCACTAGGACTGTAATGCAAGAATGACTATGTTTATTCAGTCCTTTGGCCCTAAGTTCTCTGGTTCCCAGGCCGTAAAGCCTGTGTCCTTTTGTTATTACCCCTCTGATCTTATAATCCTATTCTAGTCCATCTCTTTTATAGCCCCTAGTCCTAGGCATGTCATGTTATGTTTTGTGATTGCTATGACCAGAATGCTTATTAGAAATGAAATGATCTTTTGTGTTAAATCTCTTTTTGGTTCTTGTTCTTTAATTTCTATGCTTATGAAATCTGAGTACCTAGTATTTCTTAATTGTGATTACTCTCTTAGTTTATTGTTTGGTTTTTAATGATGCCAAAAGGGGGAAGATTATATTCAAGGGGAACTGATATAGTTGTTGGGAATAAAGGGAAGCATTACATTCAGGGGGAACAGGTAGGGATCCATACTTTCAGGGGGAATTGGGGATCACAGTTTGTCATCATTAAAGGGGAAAAATGTTAAGTGCATGACTTTGAAGTTTTGATGATTAATAAACTAACTCGAGGACCAATTAGAATATTGGATCGCTGTGCTAAGTTGAACATGGGATACAACTAGTTTAAAAGTTGCTATGGTCGGTGGGATGTCAATCTCAACTGTACTGAAGGACCAGCGATCCATGCACTGCATCCAGTGCAGTATAAAAGGAGCTTGTCCAAGGAATAAACTAAGCTTTTGGAAAATTTCACAACTAAATATTCTTCTCTCCAAAATTTCTTTCTTGGCTCCAAGTGTGTGAAGATACTACTACTGCATGCAAGAGACCTGATAGAAGACTTCTATAGTTTCTTTGTTTGTTAGTTATTGTGTTAGTTTGAAAATTGTAAGATAACTCCTAGTCTATAAAGGAATATGGTCATTATTGTCTTGAGTGTTGTATGCCTTTAGACTGTGTCTAGTCTTAAGGTGGTAGTATAGTGTAGTCTAACTTCATCAGGGTGGTGAGAGTGTAGACTAGGTGGTGGTGGTGCTGCTCATTGCTTGTAACTAGGTTGTAAGCAGGAATGGTGAGGAAGTGTGAGAAATAAGTCATGTGTGTTGTATTTGAATTTTGGGAAATCCTATTGTTCCTCCCTAGAGCAGGGAGTTTTTCCACGTGAAATCCTTGCTTGTTTGTCTTTTTTTGTTTACCTTGTTTTAGTTTTTGTTTATAGTATACTGAGGGACCAGATTTCTTATTGTGTTAGACGCATATTTAATCTATAAAGTTGTTCCATGGGAAACTCAAATCCAGGTGGTTAGGGCTGTTCAGAGTATCATATGTTTTCGACCACGAGGCTATTGGTTAGAAAAGAGAAACGATGCAAAATTCAAAGTGAATGGCGAAAGAGCCAAACTATGTATTGGTAATGCTAAAGAAATAAAGACAGTGGACGCATGGACACTTGGTGAAGTCTAAGTATCCAAGTTGTCTAATTCGTGCCGCGACAATAAATAAGGCGTTGCTTGAGGGGCAACCCAAGGTACAGACTGGCTTAGGCGCCTAAGCATGTTTTTTGACCTATGTGCTTTATTATTGTGATATCTTGTGCATTGAGGACAATGCAAAGTCTTTTCGATAGGGTGTAGGTAGTTATAGGCCTCAGTGAAGTCTGAGTAACGTTGGCCTATAATTATCCCAAATTTTGAGTCCAAGGAATTCTCTTGCATGTGTTCATTTTCCCCAAGGACATTTACTTTCTATTAAACCGGTATGTTTAGGATGCGTAGGTAGTATTAGTAGCATGTAGTGCTGAAATATATGGCATATGTTAGTTTTTTGGAAAACGATACCCACCATAAGACCAGAAAATTTGTTAGTCTTGATAGCAACCATGCATGTTTGCTTGCTTAACAGTGCTTTTTCTGATAACGGAGGTTCATTTGTAATGAAAAGCATGATCTAAGAGTCTATGTTAATAGTGTAATTAGTATCAGGTGCGTGTGTGAGCTTTCTTGGCGAAATTCTTATATTGTGTTTCAATTTAGAACTTTTCCTGTTATTCTGACTTAGACTGTAGGTTAGTAGGTTAGGAAAGGATCTTAGGCTATTGCTCATACTAGTCCTCTTAGACTAAATGACCAACCAAATGTGTAATATATCCATTGATCCCAATGTTTGAACCTTGTATGTACCCTTTTCTTTATAAAAAATCTAAGTAACCTAGCCTTGTCGAATGTAAAATCCTATAATTGGCCCTGGTCCTTCCTTGAATATTGTGCATATTAACTAAGGCAAAAAGCTTAAGTTAAGGGTGGCTACAAAAAGTAGCCCTGGTTCATAGGTTGAATATTGTGCACCTCAACTCAAATCAAAAGCCTAAGTTGAGGGTGGCTGGTGTAAAGGTAGTCACATAAAATAAGGTGGAACCTAGTGATACATGGAAAAAGGGGATAAAGATGTGCTATGGGTGCAAGAAAAATGAACCGATGCCTAAAACAATGAGTTAAAAAGAAAAATAATGTGAAAATAAAAGGCAATGAGCCAAAAATGAGAGTAAGGCACCTAGACAAGCTGAAAATAGGAGAAAGGGAGAATGAGTTGAAAAATGAAAGTGTTGGTAGGGCAAGAGTATATAATAACACAGTGTCAAGGAGACCGTCAGATACTATGTTCCCAAAATATCATACCAAAGCCTCCTGAGCCTATGTTACAAGCTAAGAAAGTCCTATAGTGATCCTAGTCCAAGTAGTCAAAAGTTATAGTCATGAGTATAGGGGCAAGCATATGGTATTAACCACGGTATTTGAATATCTATTGTAAGAGTGAGTGACTTTGTTTAATCCCAAGCATTGAATATGAAAATATTATCATGAGTGGGATATGTGTCTTCTTTGTGTTAGGGCATTTGCATTGCACTGTTAATTCTAGACTAATTTTGTGATTGTTGCTTATCTATGATTCCCTTACTTGTCACAGTTGCGCTGTCACATGTATTGATCTGCATTGATTTACTTGATAGCTATTTGATATACATTTATGAGTAGTGTGGGTATCTATGCTTGAGTTGGAGTTGATGTGTGCCATTAGATTGAGGTATCTGTGTTACTATACTGCTTATGTAGATTGAGTCCATCGTTTAAGGACAAACACAATTTTAAGTTGAGAGTGTTGATATGCTGTCAAAATATAATATTTTTTATGCTTAAAACTTAAAATTTTGTGTATTCTCAAAGCGATGTTAGTGGGTTTGATGTGTTTTTATATTTGTTTTTAAGGATTCCAGGATTTGACACGATTTTGGGCTAAGTGTGTAATTGCTGCAGTTTTTGCTATTCTACTACACTCTTTACAAGCCGTGAAAGTTTCCACAAGTCGTAGAGTGGGGTTCATAATGAGATCCAGTGAAGGAGTAATTTTTTGAAGTTGCACTTACGAACTATCGAGCCGTAGAATGAAGTACGAGTTGTAGATGAGGTTCCGTACCTTGAGGATCAGAAGTAGGAATATTATGAAAAATCATCAGACGAAATCCTACATAGGTTGTAAGTCTGAATATGTCCCTCAGAAAGGTCTTGTAGAAGCTGAACACAAAAGTGAAGAATAAATTCCACAAAACTCCGATATGGGCCACAGAACTTAGGACGACCCGTAGACTTGCTCGTATTGCCTGTCAAATCTTGTTTTCTTATTTTATTTTGGATTTATATTTTAAGTACTATAAATAGATTTTTTAGGTTATTTTCAAGAGAGAAGAGAGGAGAATGACCAATAACATTGAGAACACTTGGAATATTGTTTTGTGAGGTTTTGCTATTTTAATTCATACTTTGTGAGTTCCATTGAAGAGCTTGAATTTCTTGTTCTTAATTTCATTCTTGTAAGTGCTCAATTATATTATTCTATATCATGACTCTTACATCTACAATGAATATGTGCTCAAGGTTATGGGAGCTATGAAGAACTAACAAGGTAAATAGAATAATTCGTTATTGTTGAAACGTGTGCATATATGTATTAATTAATTCTCTTTGTTGTGATTGCTTTTTAATGGTGGCCAACATTAGAACTCGACTAGTTGTTACTGACTAGATCAAGGTAGTAATTTATGGGAGAAGAGAATAATTAATAGGATTTCAATTGATGTTTTCTCGTCTATCAACCAAATTGAATCAAGGAAAAGTTGTATTGGGACAATAGGTGAGGGTTAGTAATGTCACACTGCGGGGATAGATCAAATCACATATTTAAATTTACCTCTCGCATGGAGGGTTTGATAAACTTAATTACTGTTCTACATGCATCACACTAGAAAAGAATATGATTATCTGGTAATACCAAGTTAGAGAATCATAAGGAATACAATACCCTAGTTACTCTTCTTACTGGTTTCACAACACTTGTTTTAATTTAGGATTACTTTCTACATATTACAAAAACCCCTCCCCCTGTTCGGGAGATAAGTAGGTTAATTTACTCGAATTGCCTGAAATTACTGAGTCTACCACATTCCCTGTGGGATCGACTCTAACCTTGGTTAGGTTATATATCTTGACAACGACCGTTTTAACCTTCAAAGAGGAGGTGTAGCTTAGGCGATATTAAGTTTTTGGTGTTGTTGCTAGGAAATGCTACTAGACTAGTTTAATTTGAGTAATTTGAGAATTAATACTTATTTTCCTCATTTTACGCTTTTTTGTTATTTTTGTTTTGTTTCAGTGTGTAAGTGTAGTGTATGCACAACACTCGAAGTTAAGGCATACCCTTGATTCCATTTGACCCTGAGATCTAAAGAATGCTGAGAAGAATGTCCTAGAACAACACGAACAACACTGCAACTGATGCAATGAATGTAGTGTTTGTGTTTATGTATATTGTGTTGTGTTGGAACTTTTCTGAATGCAGGTGTGTACTTCCGCGGTATGTGATTGGACAGATATGAGTACTTATGTTCTTCATTGCTTTACTTTAGGTTTAGTTTCCATTTGTTGAATACTGTGTTGTTTGGTGATCACCCCTTGCTACATTTTTGTAGGTTGTGAGTCCGGTCCCTCTTGTTAGACTTAATTCCCAAATATAGGATTGAGATTCCGGATCCTTGAGAGGTAGATGCTTGTCTCTTCAGTAGGCCCTCGAGAATTTTTAATTATGTTACGTCCTATTTGAGGACTAGACATAAAGATTTGTATTGTCTTTTGAGCATTATTACTATTTAGAGGCTTGTACATTTGACATCAATTCTAGAATGGTTGTAGTTTGATTTCCTTATGTTTATCTATTAATATTAGACTATTTTATCTTCCGCTTTTGTTATCGCATTGGGTTGTTTAGATTTGGGCTGATTCACCTTGGTGGACTAGGTGAGTGCCATCAATCCTGGGTTACGGATCATGACATACATTTTCCTTTAACTAGGGTTTATCTAAAGCATCGGATCTTTCTTAAAGATTCTTTTCTCTTTTAAATAATTAAATGATATATTTAAATGAATAAAAAGGTAATTTTGTAATTTTAATTTTAACTTACATGCTTCATGATTTCAATATATATCTATAATCTATAATCTATAATAATATATTAAAAGTGTGAAGGTCCTTAAAAATATTATTTGAACTTTTTGCCCTTCACTAAAAGACTTTGGTTTAGACAAAATCGTCTTTTGTCCTTTTTCTCAATTATTATATTATTATTTTAATAATATTAAATACTAACTATAATAAATATAATAAAAATTAAATAGAGAATTTTTCATATTATGATTAAATCATATATGGAGAATGTTATTCTAATTAAAATAGACTTGGTCAAAAGAAAAATAGTAAAAAAAAAAATTTCAAACAATAGGCAAAACATGTTTGAAAAATGTCCCATAAAAATAGGAAAAAAAAAGTTTTAAAGAAACGTTCATACTAAATTTATTTTTTTCTTACCTATTTTAAAATCGTTTTTTGGGACTTATTTGTTTTCTTATTTATTAAAATCCTTTTTGGGATTTTTTTTTTCCTTGCTTTTTCTTGCCCATTTTAAAACCAAATTTTGGGATTATTAAAAAATCATTAGAAAAAAGGCCTAAAAATAGGGAAGAAAGGTGAGGGAAATATATATGTGTGTGCATTATTATTAATTTCTTTTCATACATTTTCATCTGAGTTGTTTAAAAAATTTTTACCATCGATTTATATTTTTGTAATTAAAATTATTGTTCAACAGATCTTTGACTATAGGTTTATGACATTTACTTTGGATTTCATATATTTTCACTACAAAGAAAATAAGTTGATTCATTTTTTATATTATGTGGTTCTATATATGGAGCAGGTAATTAACTCTATCATAATTTTTTTTCTTTTTATCAACATTTATGAGATCTACTTCATGCTAACGATTAATGTATTTATTTTTTATATACCTTACTATTAAAAGAAGATATTATAGAATCAAATGTAGGATTATTTTTCTCTTTGATAACATAAAAGTAAAAATTTATCAAAATATCTTTGTAGTGATCTTTTACGTTCTTATAATAACTATTTTTGTTTTAGTGATATAGTAATTAATTATTTGTAAAAATTAAATTTTTAAGATTATCAATAATAGGTCTAGAAAATTTGAGTCTTTAATACACTAAGTAACAAAGAATATTATATGAATGTAGACAATATTCTTTCCACAAAATTGATTTATCAATCATTTATTTTTTGATTTGTTATTTAGAGATAGAAATGTGCCAAAAAAAAGAAAGAAAATCCTAAGTAGAGTATAAAGAAATGATTCATAAAAATAATGTTTGTTTTTTTAGAGACTTGATTTTTTTTCACTAATTAGCAATATGCAATGACATTTAATTTTTTAACTTTATACTATTAAATTAGAAAACACATGTAAGGCATGTGTCGAGAGATTAGTATAGATATAGATTATTTTCACGAAAACTTGAGTAGTATTAGAAAAAAATTATAATTGTGAGCATTAATTTTAGGATCATGTAAAATTATGTATGTGTATAGTGTACGAGAGGATATCGCGAGCAAGCAAGTTCATAAATATATTGCATTTAGAATTTACATTGTTAAATTTTCTCTAATTAGAAAAAAAAAAATTACAAGCTTGGAGTGGATACAACTCATTAAAAAATTAAACTTTTTTTTGAAAAAAGAAGAAAGAATGAAAGTATAAGCTTGTGATATACTTCGAAATTCCCCTTTTTAGTATCTTTAATAGCTTAAGTCTCTTTTTTTTAATCCTTTTCAGAATAAAGTATATACTACAAGCTTATACTTTCATTCTTTCTTCTTTTAAAAAAAAAAGTTTAATTTTTTAATGAGTTATATTATTTTGTAGAAAAAATTTATAAAAAAATAAAGGGATCCTTTGATAGAACATACTAATAAAAATAATGTATTAATATGGTATATTAGTAATATTTTGTTTGGTACACTTCTAAGCATTAGTTATACACTCTATTATGCATTAAAAGTGTCTATTGCTAATATTATGAATTTTTAGGTATTAGTAATGCAAGGAAATTGAATGTATACATCAACATGGATAAAGACCTAATGTCCCTCAAAACTTTTTTTACATCTTTTTCACCATATTAGTAAAGTGTATGTAAGTAAATTTATACTATATTAAAAGTGTGAAACCCTTATAAATGTTGATTGAATTTTTTGCCTTTCATTAAAATATTCTTCTTTAGACAAAATCGTCTTTTCATTATTTTTCTTAATTTATTATTTAATATTATATTTATTTAGTTTCAGGATTTATTTTTGTATTATAATTTCTCTATATTTAGAATTCACTTTTGATTTAGCACTATTATTTGTAAATAATTACCGAAAATTTTCACTATCAAATATTTTCTTAATAAAAGTATATAATACAACAAATTTTAAAAAGGGAAATATTCATTAAAATTATGTTGGAAATATATTTAGGACTCTTTTCTTACATTAAATTTTAATCAGTTAATTATTTAACTTCTAATTATTCAACTCTAAATTATTACTTTATATATTGAAAAATTATTTACATATCTATATTATAAACAATTGAATTGATTTTTTCATCTTTGTCGTTTCACAATAGACTAAATTATTGCATCAAACTTATAGTATTTATTTAATTTTTATATGAATATTGTATTTATTTAATGACAAGTAGTATTTATATATAATATTTAAATTGATGTGGCACATCATGCAAAACACGTAGACTAAAACTAGTATTTTTTTTAAAAAAATATACAACGCATATTATTGTTAATACAAAAAATCAAACAAAGCATACGATATATATCTCTTTATATCCAAATTTGATCAGTGAATCAAACGGGGATCCAAGATTTTTATTTCCCGAAGTAAAAATGAAGGTAGAGAATATGAGATAGGGCATATGGATTCTTTCATAATTAATGTAAGTATAATAATATAAGTATTATTAATATAATAATTAACATTATTCTTGTACACTTACCTAACGATATCTAAGAGTTTAAGAGAATTAAGTTATTAAATAAACTACATGAAACTATTCAATACATAAGAGAATTTGCAACCCTTCACTGTTTAAAAATGGAAGTACAATTACTATGAGAAAGTGACCCAACAATATCCATCCATCAGCATGTATAGCACGGCATTTTAAATGCAATCATTAACTGTAGAGGTCGAGAAATAATTTATTCCATGATTAATTATTTTAAAATAAGTTATTTCTCTATGTATATGAGATAATTTATCTTATCATTATGGTATAAATGATAGATAAGTTATTTTAAACTTGACAATCAAACAAGATATCAAAATTTTATTCCTTCACTATGTTTTGTCCCACGACTATTTATTTTTATCCCTCACGCCAAACGACCCCTAAAGACAGTCCAACGGCAAGATATCTAGGGAATGACTCGCTTTTACTCCCCTTTCAAAATAAGTGTTGTTTCTGCTTCTCATTTTATGTCAAAATAAATGATACTTTTTTATTCATTTTTATTTGTTTATTATTATAAAATAAATTTTTATTTTTATGTATCATTTTTTTATGTTTCAAAAATAATTATTTTTTTTCTTTATTTTATCCTTCATTTTCAAATTATCTTTTAAAACTTAATAAGTACTGAACATCAATTAATAATAATAATAATAATGTGATTAAATAATCATATCAATCATTTTTTTAATGGGTGTGTAAGTTGAAATGTGACAAGTAAACGTGAACAGTAGAAGTATTGCACATAATTAAGAAGGCATTAATAATATTCTTCTAGATTTATCGTTAATTAAAGAAGGAAGTTTTACGCAACAAAAAAACTACTAAGGGATTGTTTGGAAAGTGACCTTATTAATTGAATTTGGTGTAATAACATTGTCTGACATGTTTGGTTGAGCAGGTAATTACTTGGTGATGGATGTGCTGACGTGATTTATTCAGGAGGAAGTACCATGGTGCATGCTATTTGCAGATGACATAGTACTAATTGATGAGACTCGGATGAAAGTTAATAATAGGTTGGAGGCCTGGAGACACGCCTTGGAGTCCAAAGGATTCAAATTGAGCAGGACCAAAACTGA
>JAOTQJ010142984.1:2617-15235 GCA_025642045.1 Solanum sejunctum
GTTGTGTAGATGTTCACTTGAAGAGTCAAGGACCCCACCAAAACTGTACCTTAAAACAAGCGTAAGTTTCTTTGTTTTTGATTATTTACCCTTCTCAGATCTAATAGTTTCGGTGAGAATATGGGTTGCTCAAGGGACTTGGTGCTTGGTACAACTCTGGGTCGCGCTTTGAGGCTCAAACAGGTCATACCTCTTCCTTCTTTTGCTGGACTTGACTTTTGGAAAGCTGAACTGTATAGAAGTAGCACTAGATTGCCTTTTGTTTTTGCTGACCTTAGACTGTAACTGCTCTCTTATCTGAATCTTGTCAATGTAGATGGTTGTGTTTTGTGTTGTTACTCCTAGATCTAATCCGAATATAAGGGATTTTGTATTTATCTATATTTAATATTCCTCTGGCTGTGGCTGGCAGTTGTCTAAATGATGTAAACACATGCTTCTGTTCTGAAAGTACTGTTAAATTAGCAATAAAGTCTGCTAATTGATTTGCTTCTCTGTACTTGTGAATGACTTCATTATGTTTTACTTGTATGATTTTGTAAATCTCCTCAACTAGGTCTATGATATCCCAAGGGACTTGCCAGTTTTTGTTGATAATTTTCTTCACTGCTAATGAGTCTATTTCCACTTGTATAAAATCCTATCCATGTCCAACACAGTAGGATAGTGCTTCCTTGACTGCACTTGCTTCTGCCTGCATGTTAGTTGACATCCCAATAAAGTTGGATTCAACATAGATCAGATCGCAAGGTCATCCCTAATGTAATAGCCATATGATCTATTGACAGGGTTGCCCTTATTGGTCCCATCTGTGTTGCATTTTATGCAACCTTGTATTGGGGGATCTCAATTAACAATCTTGATCTGCATCTCAGGTCTGTATCTCTAAAGAAGATCAAAACTATCCACCCAATTGATAGGAAATTGTTTCCAATTAGGGAGACATGATCTTATCAACTGCTGAATTATAGTTCGACAATTTAAAACGATCCTCTGAATAGAGATAGATTTACCATGTCTTAGCCCATTCCTCCTTTTTCACAGTTCCCAAATTGTGATAGATGTAATTGCAACCATGACCCTCCTGGCCCTTAGCTGCTCCACATACCTTCACCATTTTTTAAGAGTGGTAGAGATGTGTGAGTCTTCCAATTTGAAACTTGCACAAACAACAAACTACTTCATAGTTGTTGGGCTATGGGAGCTGTTAGAAAAAGTTGGTTTATGTCCTCCCTATATCCTATGTTACAACACCAACACTTAGAAGCAAGGAGAATTCCCATTCTTCTCAATATATCATCTGTTGAGACTCTTTTCCTCAACACTCTCCACATGAAGAATGAGATTTTATGAGGAAGGGCCTTCACCCAAAATTTATCATCTCCAGTCTGTAGTACACCTCCTTCTTCTAAGAATGTCAAAGGCTGATTTGACAGTGAATTTACTTGTGGTATTACTAGTCCACCATGCCAAATCATTCTGGTCTGTAACCCCAGGTTTGATGTCTTGGATGATGAAGTTTGCCATTTTTGAGGATACCTTACCCTTTATAGCCCCTTCCAACCAGGATGAGTTGGAGATAAATTTTTTAACTTTCAGGTCCTCTTCAATAACATCTTCTCCTTCTAAATAGTAAAGATCCCCACTTTTGGTCCAATTATCAAACCAAAACTTGGAGTTACCACTTCTAATCTACCACCACATGAAAGGTTCTATCTCCTACCTGATCTCAATCATTCTCCTCCATGTGAGTGAGGCTCCTTTGCTAATGACAAAACTAGGGTGCATCTTTTTCCAATACTTAATCCCCATATAAATAGACCATAAGGAACCTAATGAGGTCCTAAAGTTTTACTATAGCTTAGCTGTTAGTGCTTTGTTGATATCCAACATGGATCTGAATCCCAATCTACCTTCCTCCACAGGAAAACAAAGATCATCCCAGGCAGCCCAATGCCTCCTCTTTTCATTTAGAGTGTTAGCCCAGAAGAACTTGGCAAACACCCTATATAAAGTCTTAAACATGTTTTAGAGTTCTTTTATTAGCGATTAAGGGTTCAAAATCCATATTTTTTCCTAAGCTAAACGTACTTTCTGAGAAAGGAAAAGAAGAGAGGGTTTAGGGTTTCTACTCCAAGTCAAGATTTCCTTGAAGATCGAACAATCGTTATCCTAGGTATGTAAAGCTACCCAGAGCATGGAATTATTCTTCTATGTGCCCTAATACATGTAGTAGGTTGACAATTGATAGTTGATAGGTCTTGAGTAGTGAGTCTTGAAGAATTTCTTGAACAATATGTTTATTTCTTGAACATCATCTTCAATTTCTATATAGTATCTCAAATTGATGATCATCATACTTGTATTTACTGTTTATATGTATTATTGTGTGATTATATACCTAGATTGCATAATTTCCCTTATTTAATACTTCAATAATGAACTTAGGGGTAATGTCTAGAGCCTTGATTGTCTGAATGTGATGATTGTTGGAGTCTGAGCCCTGAGATGAGTGTATTAATGACTAAAACTGATTACATTAGTGTTTTTAGAGCCTAATGAGACTGAACCTTAGTTTAGAAGGAATAATCCTACTCTTTGAGTTGATAGATAATGAGATGAGATGAGTGTTCTTGCCCATAGGGGCTGAGTGATGGAAATTCTTGATGTATTGAAAGACTTATGAGCATATTGAGTCCTAGGAGGAATATTAGCACCGAAATAGGTAAGAGTGAGTCCTACTCGCACTCATTAACTACGTGACTAGCATAGGAGAGAATTAGACCGTGAAACCGAATGTTTTTTGCCTCATAGAGGGCTTGACAGACTTCTTTTGGGATCCCCGATAGACTCGTTCTTTACCCTAGCAAGGTACAAAATGGATGTGGCACAATATCTCTTCATTGTATCATCAACAGCTCATAGGTGGTGGTGGTTGATTATAGAAACTCCTAGATAAGTTCATGTTGATAGTACTCTAAGGTTGAGGTGATGGTATGATGTCCTTATGGATAGTGAAGTAATAGAGTTCTATTCCTTACTCTGAGTTGAGGATAAGCGATTGGTGAGCTGATTGTCATTATTTATTGTTTACCTTAGCCTATTTTACATATAGCATATTCCACGTACTAACGCGCTTTTGGAACTGCATCATTTTATGATGTAGATGTTGTACACAGAGGAATTCAGTAGGCAAATCGTTGAGGTTCGTTGTGCCCCAGACAGAGACTTGGTGAGTCCTCTCTTGCTTTCAGAGGACATGTTTATCCTTTCAGTTATTATGAGTTATTTTCCTTGATTGCGGTAGCCATGACCTGTCATGGTGCTTTCTTAGAGGTCAGCTATTGATGCTTCATAGACATGGATAGCTGATAGTTGATGTTGGGATTGTTTTCACTGTTTTCTTATTATTATTGGATTGCCTTTTTTATTTCGTACTCCTTGTGATAGATTGAGTTAATAGCCCACTGATAGTTAACTATTTCTCCATTTTCTTCCCCTATTGAGTTGATTGAACGAATGCAATGGACTCGGTGGTTTGCTTGGGGATTAGCAATAGTCTCCGAGTACCAGTTACGCCTAGAGTACCCTCCCGGGGTGTGATACTAATTCTCTCCCAGTTCAGCTCTATTTTTTAAAATTCAAAGCTTGAGTTGTTCAGAATCATCATGCATACATATGTTAGTGTTTGGAGGGTGTTGGGAATTGTCGTATTGAGATAAATTCAAGCTCAAATAGGCTGTCAACCCTCCTTTCTTAGCCTAAAATGGTGAATTTATTGAATTTTAGGTTTAGGGCCGAATTGAATTTCATTTAGGAACACAAGTTTGAAAAACTATTTAGGATCAGTTTAAGAGTCAATTGAGTTTCCTAGTGTGGGTCTCACATTATTATTTTTGAAATTTGATTTTAATCCATTTCTATTTTATGTATGTTTATTGTGTAAACAATGGTGTTAACATTGTGATTCTTTCTTTTGATAGCGTGCTAATTTGTGAAGATTGTACAAAAGGAGAAAGCTCGAGCGTCATGATCTGGAACACACACGATCTACATTTAGGCAGGCTATGGCTTCTTGTTCCTTAGATTAGCTTGATTATGTAAATATATATTGATTTGCATGAATTTGGTGTGGTTATCTAGTTGGTCATGTTAAATTTATTTGAATCCATATTTTACACTATTTTTCGGGTACTTTAGGCTCTATTATCATCTTAATTACCTTTGTTGGTCATCCTTACCTTATGGCATGTATAGTATCTGATTTCTATACTTTGTTGGATCATAGTTAGGCTTAGACTAGTGCCTGTCAAAGATATATGTAATTTGGAGCTGATAGGCCTTAGTTTTGCTCCAACATCACATCAAATGGTTTAGCTCCCTAGAGGCTGATATATCATACTTACCTTTGATTAGAGATGAGCCTTAGCTAGATAGTAGCTTAGATCCAATGGCCTTTCATCCATAATTCTCTTATCCTACGATCTGGGTGATTACAGTTGCATTTTGGGGGCTTTTTGGAGAACGTAATTGGATTCGGTCTGAGGTTTAAGTGCTTTTGAATTTTCAGAGAATGTGGATGGCGATCCGCAGTTACTTTATGAAAGAAGATTTATTTTGATTTATATATATCTTGATTAATATTACTATTGGGAGGTTTCATCAACGCTTCGAGGTTTGAGCTCTATATTTTTCAATCCTAATGAACCACCTTCCTCTATGGAGTGGATTCACAGAGTTTGGTCCTATTGATATTATTATTGGGAGGATTCATTTGCATTTTGAGGTCTAGATTTTTATATCATTCCTTATAGACTCAATTATATTGATACTGTTATTGGGAGGTTTCATCCATTATTTGTCCGAGATCATTGCGATCCCTTATAGCGCTTGACTCTACTGATACTTCTGAGGAGTTCTACCTGGATTTACCACGCTTCTTTATTCATAGCTTATCCATTCTATACACCCGTATGCCTTATGGGGGTCCACTCGTGTTTTTACTATAACTCGGGCACGAGTATACCTTTTGAGATCATGGGGGGCTAATTAGGTTTAGTTAATTGTACTTAATTTTTGCTTGTACTTAGTACACTCGTATGCATTCCATTATTACTTTCTATTCTTGACCTATGCTTGTGTTAAATTCTAGCATTTTGTGCTACTATTACTTATCCTTCTCAATCTGTCCATGATAACTACTCGGTACCTATAGTTCTGATACTCATACTACACTCTGCATCTATTTTTCATGATGTAAGTCTGAGTACTAGCCATCATCATTGACATTGTGCCTGCAACAACCTATTCCGGAGGTGAGAGTGAGCACATGGCATCCTGATTAATTACCCGTCTCCTTCTGTATTTTGTGGTTTGTTTTTTGTTGTTTGAGACAAATCTATTAGTATATATGTTTTTGTTGCACTTTAAAAATTTGTACTCTTTAATTAGTAGCTTTGTACTTGTGTCTTTCGTGCTGTGGGAAGGATCTTTATTTGAATATATTTTTGGCGAGCTTCTGATGTATCCATTGTTATCTTTATTTTATCACTTCCATTTAGTTTCTACTATTTAACTCATTATTTATGTTTTCTAATTACGGTAGCTTACCTACTGGCGGGTCATAATAGGTGTAATTATGACTCGAGAAATATGATTGTGATAATCTATTTGATAGTGAAGTTAATTATACAAAATATGTTACTACGTTTAATTATATGTATTCGCCTAAAAAAATCAATAAAACCTCATATATTTTCTACTTGACTTAGATTTACAAATAAAGGAGAGAACATATTTTATATGGTTAATATAATTATCTAATAGATGAATGAAAATATATATAACTTTTTTTTTCTAAAATTTGAATTGAAAATGTTAATTTAAACACTTTACTGGAAATTCATATATTCAATTGAAAATAACTTATTTGAAGTGTCTAAATAAAATATCCTAATAAGTTTTAAGAGTCTGATATGTATTAAGAAATTTTCTTTTAAAGGAAAAAATCACGTGAAGCTACATGAAACACACACCTACCTATAGGTATCTTAAAAGGGAGGAAAGAAGAAAGATAGGTACCTTTTCTTATCTCTGCACATTAGCACAACATACTTGTCATTCTTTTTGAAAATTTTAAAGAAGATAGCCGTAAATTCCTGAATGTCAGTTGAGGCCAAGACAAGCAAACCAAAAGGACCTACACCAGTGTTGGTTGATAAACCTATTCGGCTGCATATCTCTTGTGAATTCCTCCAACTCAATTCTAAAATCTCTGCTCTCTCGAGGGCACTGTGAAGGAGATTTCTACGTCCGCCTGAAATAATTTTTTTAATTAGCTGACTGAAACAATTAACACTAGTAATTACTTCATATGCTTTAATTTATATGAAGTGTTTATATGAGCACCAAGTTTAAGTAGAATAGCGGAGTTTGTCGCTAGGTACTTGACCATGTTGGGCGATTCGTAGAAGGTGAGAAGCGCCCTTACTTTGTCACACTCAACATATTATTATCACCCCTACCAGACAATAACTACCTACACAAGCTCGATCAATGGATAGGGATCTCGATGGTTAGGCCACCACACACACCCTTAAAGTCTATATGGATATATATCGACTCCTAGAACCATGACATAACTTGTTTCCCGAAGAAATCTATAATTTCTTGGGAATCCTACCACATCAGTTTATTTTTTTCTCTTTTAGCAAAAAAAAAAAAAAAAGAAAGTATTTTATAGAACATTTTCATCAAGTAAAATGACTTGGCTAAAAAATAATTTCTCTTATGAAAAAGTTTTATATATATATTTTTTCAAAATGTTATCACTAGAAGTGCTAGTGATAGTAGTGATCATTATATTCAAACATATTATAAACTATTCAAACTAAAGAGCGTATTAATATTACAAATCATTATATTCAGTACCTGAAGTAGCAAAGTCTTAGATAAAAATAACACTTGGATCCTTGGCTATGTTACTTTCCCTTTTCCAGATTGAAACTTATTTTACTTACAATTAAACTATTTTTTAAAATACAAAATTACTATATTATTTTCTTGAAGAAAAATTAATGATACATATGAATAGTTCAGCGGGAAATGTCTCAAAGAAATCCGACAAGTAGTTGTGTAGAATTCTTGAAACAAGTCCAATTTTAAATATCATGTATCACTTTGGAAATAAAAATTACTTTTTTAAAATTTTACAATAAGACATGGACAAGACGGAATATTATGCAATTGAAGCAGATGTTAAAAAGGCAGATTGAAAGAATGATACCTGTGCACCGGTGACACCTAAAACTTCAATCAGTGAAGCTGCTTTTAGTGTGGTAATTTGTAACTCAACTTTATTTGTCCTTAGCTTTTCAATTTCTTCTATTGGCCATTGAACCAATTGCTTCCCAGATTTGTCCTGTCAAATTTTCCTAGGAAATGCCTGAAAACATTTATTATTACAATAATGAGATATTCGGAATTCAAAATAATTACCTGAAGACCGGACCATCCTTTCATTATATCAATATTGGCACTTGTAGACTCATTGACCCAAGCAAACAAAATCCTCCACTTCTTGTCACTGTCAAAAAAAGACTTGGAAGCATAATACTTGCCATAATCCAATCTTAAGCCTGATATATTACCCACAGATCCCTCATCTGGAACAAAAATATTCGTGTCACGATCATACTTTCCAATCGTATAATATTCCACCTGAGATTGAAACACGCTGAACTTGAGTACATGTTTAACATTGGATACTGGAAAAAAGTCAGGACATTCTCATATTCCAGTTGGGTTAGACGAATGCAAGGGATGCTCTGCTTCTGTCCAATGTACAAAATCCGCACTAGTGTACAAAAGAGCAGTTCCAATGTTGTATTCTCTTTCATTTCCTACAATGACTCTCCATCTCCGATCATGGCCTAACCAAGCTGTAGTCGGGTCCCTAAACAAGGTGGAGTTGATTTTGTTCATGGCATTAGGTTCCATGATTGGATTGTGAGGCGATTTAATCCATTCTATGAGATAAGGATCTGATGTATTTTTGAGCACGGCTAGATTTTGTACTTGATTATTATTCAAGTCGATTCCAGTATAGAGCATAGCTGGTGTGCCATCTTGAAGAATTGTGGCAGAACGTGACCAACAACCATTGATGTCATATGACTCTGAAGGCAGAAGTGCTGGAGGGTGAATAGTCCAATTGACTAGATCAGTTGATGTTGAATGGCCCCAAACTATGTATCCCCATACAGCACTTCTAGGATTGTACTGGTCCTGCACGTTTAATTTTATGGACTACTTTAGACAAAGGCCATGGTTTCAAAATTTCAAGTGTAGTCAAGAAAACTTACCATCAGGATTTGTGAATCCCAAGTCAATGCAACCATCCACCAAACAAAAATTTTAAAGGAAGAAGATAGTTTAGATTAGATTACATAAAATCAATAAAAAATATGAAAAAAAATTAAGAATATACCATTCATCCAATTTTCGAGAGGTTGGAAATGATATGCAGATATATAAGGTTGACTATCTGTCGATTGGTGGAAAGGAAGACATTGATCTATACTTTTGAAAACATCAAGCTGGAGAATATCTTCACCAAATATAGATATTATAGAGCTTATTAAGAGAAGCAAAACATAAGAACAAGCCATGAATCCAGCAAAAGGAAAAAGTATTCAGTTACTAGTTAGTGAAAATGATGCATACAACTATAACAAAATATTATATTCTAATCTATTTCTTGACTCCAGCAGAGCAATATAGTCATCAAAATAATATATTCCTACTTCAACTTCATGTTCCTAAAAGACACTTAGGTACAAAATAAAACAATTGGACAATTAGAAAAATAATGTTAATTTGGATGTTGCATTGTACTTGTTTTATATGAGTTAAGTGGCTAAGAAAACTCTAATTAAGTAGATGAGAGATGACCTCAAATATCATCATAACCACACATGCAACTTGTCTTTTTCTTTCTTCTTTTGGCCTTACTTGGAACCATCACATTTGTATTCGGCCTACTAAATGATCCCTTTCATTACTATTTTATACATTACTTCCCCGTATTCTCAAGGTACACCACATTTACAAAATGAATATTACATGTTACAATAATTTTCTTTGATATTTCTCCAAAAATTCTTTTATATATTTATTTTATTTTTACACTAACTAATATTTTTGAAATCTAAGGTAAATTATTCTTAACCGTAAAGACCTAGATCATTTTATTAATATTACTTCATGTTTTTTTAAAATTTGTTTTAAGTTTGCATTTGTTTTTTTCCTTCTTAGAAATGGATTTAATTTTTGTGCTCTTAGGTAAAGTATTGACAATGAAATTAATTTCGAGAACTCGGGAATTCTACGATCTTTAGAATAATTTAAAAATATTAACTAAAATATAAATATATCACTATTAATACACGTCAAAAAAAGAAAGAACAAAAGATCTTAAACTCTCATACTGATGAATAACAAATTCTATTATTACCAAAAGAACCATGTGAGTACAAATTATGATTAAGCACTGGATAACCCCGGTCTTGCTATGCTTCTTCCAAACTCATAATAGACTTCCTATTACATTTCCTATGTATAGTAATCAAGCTTGTTCAATGTGTTACTCAGTTTAGCCTGTATATGCTCCTTCTAATATGAATTTTTTGTCTAAGACTCCTGATAATTGTATCAGCTAGTCTTGTAGTATTTTGAAAAAAATCTGTAATTTCATTCGTGCTACACAGCATAAACACTTGCAACCAAAGTCATTCTAAAGATTTCAACTGTAGCTTTTCTTCCCTTGAAATTTTGTATTACCCGTGGTACCTCCTCTTTCCGGAAACGAACATTCCTATATATATACATACATCCATTTCATAATCTTCTCCTAGATTGCAGTAGTGTAGATAAATTTGAAGAACAGATGCTCACGGTTTTTCAATCCTCAGTCGCATAGTATACAACTAATGTCCTCCACCACTCCCTAGAATGCTAGCCTTTCTCTTGTCTGCAACCGCTCATTATAGGATAAAGGTCCATCTAGGTGGTGCAACATTTTTTCTCCATTCCACCTTCTGAAAATTTCCTTTCAGCTTCAAATACATCTTTTTTTATTGAGAAAATTGGTCAAATCATGACTTCTTGTTCCGACCATCCTGCTTCCTCATATTATTTTTGAGCTTTCAAAATTTTGATTACCTGCCATGATACCTGTTTTGGTTGGATCCCCCATATTGACCTGTGCTTCTCATAATACATATGCACCCATTGGTTCCACATTTTATCTTTCTTTTCGCTTAGGCTCCATAATAATTTGCAGATAGCTGCTTTACTCCATCTAGCAATATCCAAAAAATTCATTCCCCCAGCGACTCTTAGCTAGCTAGCGTAATGTTTTCCAAGCAATCATAGTTTTCTTGAGCACTCAAACCTGCCAGACCAAAGAAACTTTCTACACATAGCTTAAATATATTGAATAATCTTTTTTGATAGAACAAAAATCTAAGCCTAGAAACTTTGTATTGATAATAACACACTCTTAATCACCTGGATAATTCCTGCGTATGATAAAAGTTTGGAGGTCCAACTCCATATTCTCCCTATAATTTTTCAATTAGTGTTTGAAACTGGACAATAGAAGTCCTTTTGGAGCTAAGTGGTACTCCAAAATATCTTCTAGGCAAAGTACTCTAACTAAATCCTAATAGCTGTAGGATTTCTTGTTGCATCTCTTGTGGCACTCCTCCAAAATATACAACACTCTTTTCCTCATTTCCTACTGGCCCTGATGTTGTTGAAAATATATTGAAGAGCTCATATAATAGCTTTACAGAAATAGGATCACCTCAGCTGAATAACAACAAAACATATGCAAAACTTAGTTCTACAACATTCATATTTGCACATTTTGGATAGTACTTAAATTTAGGATTCTCCTTCAATTGCTTCAAGAGTCTTGTGAAGTACTCCATTGACAATACAAATAGAAATGGTGATAAAGGATCTCTCTGTCTTCACCTTTTTTTTTTTGCATTAAAAGGAGTACTTGGTTATCCACTTATCAATATAAAATAAGAAATATTTTTTTTACATATTGCAAAATTCACTGTCTGCAAGATTGAGGGAAATTGTAGATATTCTAGCATCTGCTCAAGATTGACCCACTCCATAGAATCATAAGCTTTTCTCATATCTACTTTTATCATACATCGAGGGAATCCACTTTTTGTCATATCCTTTGACTAACTCATGGCTATGAATAATATTATCAGTTATCATCCTACCCAAAACAAATGTAGATTGATTTCTATCTACTATGCTATCTATCACCTGTTGTAGCCTACTTGTCAAGACCTTTGAGATAATCTTGTACAATATGGTATAACATGATATAGGTCTATATTGAGTGATCCTATCTGGGTTTAGTATTTTTGGAATCAAAGTAACTGTAGTGCAGTTAATGGCTTTGTACATGGTACCTGTATGAAAGAACTCCTACACTGTACCTACGACATCTTCTATTATGGGCCATATCTTCTTGAAAAATATTGCATTGAATCCATCACTACCTAGTGCTTTCATATCACTTACTCCCTTCAATGCCCCTTCTATCTCCATTCTGGTCACTGGTTGTACTAGTCTCATTTGTTGATCTCTATTCAAAATTTGTCCATCCTTCATTAACAAGTGATTGACCATGGTAGTTTTCTATCACATGCTGCCAGGAGAGTTTTATAATAGCCTACCACTTCATCTTAAATCTATGTAGTCTGAGTTACCACCAATCCAACTGTGTTTATTAATATACTTATTCTATTCTAGGTTGATTTTTGTTTCAAATCAGCAAAGAAATATGCACTATTTGAGTCCCCTAACTTCAACCACTTCACTCTTGACTTTTGTTTGATTATACTCTCCTCTACATTTAACCATTTCTAAAGTGTCTATTTTGCTAGTCTTTCAGCTTTAATCTTTTCTCGAGGTTGTCTTGGGGTTCACATGTCTTCTTGTTATAATTCTAGCTATTGCCTGCATCTATATATTTTGTCCTCAACTCCACCAAATTCTAGTGTGTTTATTTTCTTCATTACCTACTTGACATTCCTCATGTTTTTCCATATACTTGGAGTTTTACATCTTTCCAAGTTCCTAGACTACACTTCTTCCATATACATAAGAAAGTTTTCATGACTATCTACATGGTTTATGAATTTGAAAAGTCTAGGTCTTCTATCATCCTCTTGTCTTAGTAGTAGACACAATGCAGCATGATCAGAGCACCCAGGCTCCATGATTTGAATTTTATGTTGAGTTATTATCATCATCCATATAGCATTGACCAATCCCCAATCTATAGTGTTGTATGTGTGCCCATTTGTCCAAGTATAGTCTCTATCCCTTGTCCTTAGTACTGCCATCCCAGTGTCTTGTATGAACTCTCTGTTGTCTCGCATCTCAGCTTCAGTTGGGTTATTTCCAATACGCCTATCTACTGCAGACTTTATTATATTATAATCTCCTATAGTTGTAACGACTCCCAATTTAGGAGCCTAAGAGTGCAAAAAGTTGGCCTGAAAAATGTCCTGAAGTCAAGTT
>JAOTQJ010142984.1:15335-29363 GCA_025642045.1 Solanum sejunctum
AAATTATGGCCCGTAGGTCAAATTATGGCCCGTAGGTTTGGTCCTTAAACATGAATTTTAGGAATGGAAAAAAGTTTCTAAGTGTGGGGTAACTCATGGACCTAGTGACGTTCTGCAGAAAGGATGAAGGTCCGTAAATAGGGTTATGGTTGGGACTATTAGACAAGAAAGAAATTTGGAGTTTTCTGGTAATGGTCTACAAGTCAACAACACAGCCTGTGAAAGAGTATACGACCAATAGAATCCCTTCGAGGATAGGGTCCAAGAAAATGAAAAAAAGGCTAAGTATGGGAAGACTCTACGAGTCCAACCACGAGTCATAGACCAAATGACGGCTCATAAGAAGGTTTCTTAGTTTGAGTTCAACAAATCAGTTTCAAGAATTTTGAAAGAGTTAGCAGGACGAGTGGACCTACAGTCCATGGTTCAATCTACGGCTTATAAATGGGCTTTCGTAGGATCAATGCAGTAGTTTTAATAAGGGGTAGTTTTGTCAATTTTGTATTTTATTTCTA
Source organism: Solanum sejunctum (assembly GCA_025642045.1). NCBI lineage: Eukaryota > Viridiplantae > Streptophyta > Magnoliopsida > Solanales > Solanaceae > Solanum > Solanum sejunctum. Next base: position 15,851 of record JAOTQJ010142984.1, read on the forward strand.
AACCACCTCATTTTTGAGATCAACAAGGCCCCCAAACTAGAACAAAGCCCTAGGAACCCTTTTCGATCCTTTATTCTTCCATTCTCAATCTTCTCTAAGGCAAAACACTCTCTAGAAGGCAAGGCAAAAACTAGGGTTTTCAAGGTTCTTCGTAAGTCTTCAAGATTCATTTTCTCTATGGCTTCTAAGGTATGTGAGTTTGATTTATCCTTTCACCCATAAAGTCCCCTTTAAAATATTTTACCTTTTCTTTAAGTTCCTTCAAGTTAATATGCATGCTTATGATGATTCTATGTTACATTATATTATTTAATGCTTTTAATGATGCCTTATGATATTTTACCAAGTATATGCATATATTTGTTATTGAGGTTGACCTAAATGATGGGTTTTGTAAATGCTGAGATGTGAATTGTTTTATATGTCTTTAAAGAAGTATATTTCCATGATTTATCTGATTTTTCATCATTCCATTTAAAAGCCTAGCCTACCTAGTTTTCAAGTAAAGTCTTACATGATTTATGATGATGATAAGGGCATTAAAGATGAGTTTAAAGTTATATCTTTTCAAAGATATAAGCATGTTAAAAATCACCCTAAAGATGTTTTAAGAAGGTCTCTAAGATGAAAGGACAATACTCACTTATGATTCTAAGTTTTGTTTTAAAGATTTCGTGGGATGACTTAGCACCAGATGGACTTGAGATTAGGATTCATTTGGTTAGTTGAGGATGACGCATAAAGATAAATCTCAATGTCACTAACTATGTGCCACAATAGGAACCCTTGTAGGCTAGGCTAATAGATTCACATAGGTCATTCATGTTATCAATATGCATGCGAAGTTGATGGAGTTCCACCCAACAAGTGACCTTCTTGTGCCAATGTAGGGAGTGATGTTAGATTCCTTGTAGTAGCTCACATGGTATTATACGCCAGTTAAGATCTTCTCCCACAAGTTTATGACTCTATGTTATGATTCCTTATATATGATCTCTCATACATGTTTTCTCTTACATATTGAGCAATATTCCTTGTACATGTTTAAGCTCATATTTATGTATCTTATTACCTCACATCTATGTATATGCTTTACTTATGAACGATGACATTACAATTTCATGCATGAATTGCATCTCACATACTTAGTACATTTCAATGTACTAATACATATTTTGCCTGCATGATTTAACCATATAGGGATAGGCACCCCTCCACTGCCTCGTGGCTAGTATTCGACGTTCAAGACTAGCACTTTTATTTATGGTGAGCCCTTAGTTCTGGGCTCTACTGTTTTTCACTCTATCTTGTACTTTTATTTTGAGATGATGTATATGTGTCCCTTTTAAGGCTTTTACCTTCTATGTTGTTAAACATTAGAGTCTTTTTTATTTGATGGGAATCGATCGTTACCGGTTTCTTCTGTCGATCTAGTAGTTGGTATGCTTTTTGGATGAAATATGTTAGTTATTCATGCTTTTTAATATTGCTTTATTGTCTTAAAAAGGCACGTAGAGCCTTCCCCATTTTAAATTTTGCATTTCTTTATGTTTATGCCTATGAATGCTTAAGATACTTAAAATGGCTTAGGTGAGTGTGCCTTCGAGTATCTCATTCACTGTGTGACGACTAGGCCCCTAGTTCGGGTCATTATAATAGAAATCCTTGGCGCTGGTTGTTTACTATGTATTATTCTCAAATCTATCCAGAGGTTTCCCCCCGCTTTCTTTCATCGCGTATGAAATCCATATACAACATCAAAACAAAGCTATAATACAAAGTTGTAATTAAACTTTGGTACTTGTGCAGTCATAGGCTCTAGAATAACATAAGCATAAGCAGGGTTCCATAGCAAAAAAATCCTTCCTCTAGAAATGTAATTATAGTTCGCCAACTAAATCCATCTAGCTGCAATCTTCCTCACTATTTTATTCACATATTGCTCTTTTGTTTTATGTTCTACTAAAGCTAGAATACTTATAGTTTTAATATTAAGCAACTTCGTAACCTCCTTTTGTTTGTACATTTTATTCATGCCTGTAATATTCTAGGTAACTAGCTTCATGTGGGTAGTAATTTGGGATTGGAATTACCTACTTCCTCATCACCTTGACCAATAACTTGCTCATTGAAGAAATTATTCTCAATATTTATTCTACTTTCTTATATGAGCCTTTGTAAGCTTCTGATGTGCAATCAAAATACAACACTTTTGATAATTAAAATTTAGAATTTTGTACATTCTCAAAGAGATGTTAGTGGGTTTGATGCGTTTTTATGTTTGATTTTTAGGATTAGACGATTTGGCACGATTGGGTTAAGTGTGCAGTTGCTGCAATTTTTGCTGATCTATGAGGTACTTTATAGGCCATGGAAGTTTCCACGAGCCATAGAGTGGGTTTGTAAGTGAGATTTAGTGAAAGAGTTATTTTCTGAAGTTACATCTACGAACTGTCAGACGAGTCGTGGAAAGTTGTACTAGTCATAGATGAGGTTCCATATCCTAAGGATCAGAAGTTGGGATTTTCTAAAAAGTCATCTGACGAAACCCTAATATATATATATATATATATATATATAACCCATAGAAAGTTCTCGTAGAAGCTGTACCTAGATTTGAAGAATGAAGTTCACGAAGCCCCAATACGGGCCATAACATTTAGTACGACTCGTATACTTGCTCGTATTACCTGCCAAATTTAATTTTTCTATTTTATTTTGAATTTGTATTTTAAGTACTATAAATAGATTTTTTAGGCTATTTTCAGTATAGAAGAGAAGAGAACGACCAGAAACATTGAGGGAAATGCTTAGAAACACTTAGAACATTATTTTGTGATTTTAATTTAGACTTTGTTATTTCTTGTGAAGAATTGGGATTTCTTGTTCTTAAGGTCATCCTTGTAAGTTCTTAATTATGTTATTCCATATCATGATTCTTGCATATATAATAATTATGCATAGCTGAATTCACAACTAGGATTGTGAGAACCATGAATAACTAACAAGATAAAGTTGCATAATTCATAATTCTTAGAAAGTATGCATGCATGTATTAATTAATTCTTCGCATTTAAATGCTTTTTAACGGTGGCCAATCTCGCCTAGTTGATACTAATTAGATCAAGGTAGTAGTAAATGGAAAAAGAGATTAATTAATAGGATTAGATAGATTTCTTCTCGTCTAATCAACCAAACTAGATCAAGCGAAGGTTGTACTAGGAAAATATGTAAGGGTTAATAATGTCACACTGTGGGAATGGATCAAATCACATAGTGAAATTTACCTCTCTCCATGATCAAAGGGTTTGGTAAACTTAACTTATTGTTTTGCATGCAACACACTAGAAAAGATTATAGTTATCTGTTAATACCGAGTTATGAAATCATGGGGAATATAGTACCTTAGTTACACTTTTCACTGGTTTCATACACTTTTTCTTGTTAAGGATTACTTATTGCAAATTACAGAACCCCTCTTTAGGGAAATAAGTAGGTTAATTAACTCAAATTGCTTGAAATTACTCTGAGTCTACCATATTTCTTGTGGGTTCGACCCTAACCTTAGTTAGGTTGTATGTTTTGACAATGTTTAACCTTCAAAAGAGGTGTAGCTTGGACGACGTCAAGATTTTGATGCCTTTTTGGGGAATACGACTGGACTAGTTTAATTTGAGTAATTTGAGAATTAATCCTTATTTTTCTCATTTTACGTTTTTTGTTGTTTTTGTTTTGTTTCAGCATGTAGGTGTAGTGTATGCACAACAGTCGAAGTTGAGGCATATACTTCGCTTCCTTTGACACTGAGATCTAAAAGACGATGAGAAGAATGACTCAGAACAACGTGAACAACACTGCAACTGATGTAGTGAATGCAACAATGAACCAGAACTAGAATGAGAACAATAATAACCCACCTCTACTTGAGGATATTGATCCATCGTCATAGGATCTTCAAGCCGCAGCTTACACTTGGAATCAATATATGCTTGACCCTTTAGTGAAGGATGTCACTGGAGCTATTGTGTTACCGCCAATACCAGATGACACAAAGTTTGTTGTTTTGAGTGGGTTACTTCAAATGCTACTGAATCGCGGGTTGTTCATAAGCCTACAATACAAGGATCTACATAACTATCTACACAACACTATCTTCATTTGCAAGAGCATGATGGGAAGCCATAATCTATCTATAGATGTCATTGGGCTCCATGTCTTCCCATTGTCTCTGACAGGCTTGCAACACTATGGTTATCTGAGCTACTACAAAGTTCGATCACCAGCTAGGCTAAACTGTAAAATGCCTTTTTGGAGAGGTTCTTTTTGAGATTGGAGAAGCTGAAGTTGAAAGACCAAATCAATAACTTTGAGTAATTACTTGGGGATTTGATCAGTTCCATATGGGAGAGGTTCACAAAGTGCCTAAGGAGTGTCTTTGACCACAAGATTGTCAATGATGCCTTAGTGGAGATCTTATATCGAGCCCTAGATGAGAATAACTAAGCTGTTGCTGACACTATCATGAGAGGCTCATTTCTAGATCATACATTTTTTATGATTGCTGAGAGGTTAGAAAAGGCGGTCAAGATAAATCATGCATGGGGATGAGAGATAAGTCAGTGATAAAGAGCTCGTCCACAATTAGTACCAATTCAGCCCAAGCAAAAACAAATAAGGATATGATGCAAGAGCTTGCTTGAATTAGTACCAATGTAAAGTTATTGATAAAGCAGAACCAAAAACGTGAATGCAGTAGCTCATCAGCCTTCACGAGCACCCATATACAAGGAGCCCTACTATGAGGAGGGCACTTGCTTCATCACTAATCAGATGGCGGGTTTTCGGACCAACGCCCAAGGGTCCAATCAGGACTATTGGTTCCAAGGTCAAGGAAACCAAGGTCAGAAGTATAATAGGGATGAAGATTTTAGATACAACAGTCGAAGAGGCTACTATGATAGGAATAGGGGCTAAGATAGAGATATTGAATGGGGATGCAGAGATGGTTACGGGAATGGTCTATATGTGCCAGTGCTAGTAGCTCTAGAGCTGAGGAGATATTTGATTGACTGTTGAAGAAGGCTTACACTCCAAATGAGAGATTGAAAGAGATGAAATATGACAACTCCAATATTAATTAGAAAATCAAGTCTCATTTTGTTTCTATCAAGCAGCTTGAGCAATACTTCAGTCAGATGTCAACTCAATTGGGCCAGCACCAAAAAGGTACATTGCCTAACAATATAGTTCAGAATCAGAGAATGAGGGGTAGTGTATGGTAGTGACTACTCGTGATGGCAAACAGACCATTGATCCTCCAATGCTAGTTGATGATGATCATGTTTGTGAGGATGTAAGTGAGAGAAAAGATGTAGAGACCAGAGATATTCATGCCAAGGATAGGTCGTGATGCTGCAGTGACACCACAAAAGTTGAAACCCATTCCTAGACCTTCTCTTCCTTTTCCTCACAGCATCAAACAGAAGGAGGAGGAAGGTAAATTCCAGCACTTCATCTCTATGCTGAAATAACTCTCTATCAACATCCCTCTATTGAAGCATTGGAGAAGATTCCTGAGTATGCAAAGTTCATGAAGGACTTGGTTACAAAGAAGTGTACTGTGAGCCAAGAGCTCTCCCAAGAGCTTCAACATTATAGTGCAATTGCTAAAAGGTCCTTGGTACAAAAGCGAGAAGATCCCAAAGCATTCACCATATCCTATACTATTGGAGATGTTGAGTTCGCAAGGGCATTATATGATCTAGGTGCCAGCATAAATCTGATGCTCTTTGTGGTCTTCAAGAAGCTAGTACTGGGATCCCCTACTCCTACGAGCATGCGATTGTTAGTGGTTGATTGAATAGTGAAGAAGCTTGTGGGGATACTATATGATGTTCTTGTCAAAGTACAGAAATTCATATTCCTTGCAAACTTTATGATCCTTGATTGTGAAGTCAACTTTGAAGTCCTAATCATCTTCGAAATGCCTTTCCTAGCCCATTGGGCGAGCATTAATGGATATGGAATTCGGCCAACTTAAGTTTCGATTGAATTATGAAGAAGTTGTCTTCAACATTTGTCAGTCAATGAAAAGGCCAGATGACTTGAAGATGGAAGTTTGGCACTTGGTTAAGTCTAAGTAACCAAGTCGTCCAAGTCATGCGGCGACAATAAATCAAGTGCTACTTGGGAGGCAACCTAAGATACTTGATGTAATAGTAGTTGTTTTCTTTTGTTTTTAACTTTTAGACTTGCAAGTAGTTTAATTTTACTGTTTTGGTTGTAATTTTTGGACTCTGGATTGGTGGCATAAAGGGTAATACTGTGTTTTGTGAGGATATGCAGGTATAAGACCAAGTCAGCCATCTTGGGCTAAATAAGAAACAATAAGTTCTTCTATGACTGGTTCTACGGGGCTGTGGTTCACACTAAGACAGGTACATTAACTTGTAGAACACTCCCAATGAGCAAAATAATGTGCACTCCAGTCAGTTCGTAAGCCAACTTTACAGTCGATAGATAAAACTATGGACCATGAATGGGGCTCATCGACCATATGTAATTTCTCTAGATTTGTCTAAGTATTGGGGGCTTCTACGACCCACTCTACGAGCCATATTTCTACATACGACCCATGGAAGGGTCCGTGTGACCAATGTCCTAGATTAGGACTTTGGTACTCCACGAGACCAAGTTCTACAGAGTATAGAAACTTCTATGGTCCGTAGTTTGGGTTTTGTAAAATCTAGGCCCAATATTCAACCGACCTGTTCAATGCATAAAAGTGGACTAGAATAAGTTTTACTCCTCATTCTCAAAAATAATATTCCCAGAACACCCGAACGTTTTCTCTACCATACTACACTGATCACAGTTTGGCCACCATCATAATTTTTTAGGCATCACTCTGACAGCCTTGGTTTTGCCCCTTTCGGATTCCACTTTAAATTCTTCATCCTTGTGATCTAATTTTGGTAAGTTCTTGGCCCTCAAACCTTTGTATTATCAATTTCATTAGGTTGAAATTATTGATGGGTACGGTAGTCTAAACTTGATGGGTTCAAATTAGTAGTTTCCTTTCTATGTGATATGCGTGTAACATTGATTGAAGTATCGCCATTTGTTTTGAATAATGAAAATACAAGAATGTGTGTGTGGCTGTATCTTGTTGGAATGTTGTTGCATGCAATTCATGTCATCATATGTCATTCGAATTTCCTGGAAATCATTATTTGAAAAATGACATGTGTGTGATTTTATGTGTGTGATTAATTTCTAACTTTCAAACGGGTGTTAGTTTGTTGTGTGAACTTGTTAAATGAAAATTGGTGGGGTAGTGTATAATCGTTACATATAGGGTGTGTGGGAATTTGTTGGGATCATATGGGTGCATAATATTCTTGCTTTTGTGCTGCTTTAGATGATTATTGTTTAATCATATCATTTTGGGACCCGTTTGATAGTCTTAGAAAACCAAGTTACTAGACATTTCACACCATAAGGGTCTTCTGCAACCTGTGGAGTATTCCAAGATTCGTGGTTGCCCCTCGTATGAAGATCTAGTAGCTTGGAGTTTCTGGGTCTCTATCAGATAAGACTTTCTACGAGCCATCGTTTAGTCTATGACTCGTAGGCAGGTCTCTTAGGGTCATGCTTAAAGAAATTCAAGTTTGGAACCATATCTATGACTCGATCTATGACTCAAAGAGTATTTTACGAATTGTACCTAGTTTTATTGATGTAATTACAATAAATAAGTTACCTGCACCCTACTATATACGAGGGCCTTTTACAACTTATGGTTTGCACTATGACCCAGAAACGAGCCTTCGTTAACTCATCTGTCACCAGTTCTAATATGCTCTTGATTTTCATTCTTATACTTGTGGGGGCTAATCATGTTGCTAAATATGTGCATTTCAGGTATCATAGCCCCAAAACCAAGGAAGAATGAGATACAGGCCATGTAAAGGAGGCTGAAGGATGAGCCCTCGGACAGCTAGGGCAGTCTTAAGGGTAGTGGATCCCTTGAGAATCTCGGTGTGAAACCTGATGTGGATGTCGAGTGACCATAGATACGAGATGCTACTAGAAAGAATGGGCGGCCCTAGACTCAAGCCATCATGGTCCGCCCTCCCTAGTCTATTGAGGGAGGTCAGAGAGATAGAAGTTCAATATAAATAACTTCCTCCGGAGAGGGATCCGAGTCTAGATTCGTAGAGGTGTTAGAGTTAGAGTCTTCAACACCACCCTTACCTCTGAATACCTTATCTAATTAATGGCGCATGTGGAGTATGCAACAGATCTACATGGATGATGTATAGCAGGGTGAGCAGGGTCAACAAGCCCACTCCTTATTTGATTATCCCCAGATTATCACTTTAGGGCTAGACAGCATCCCGAGCTTTAGGCCACCATTGCCCGGTATAGACTCTAATAGCTTGCAGCACCATCAGGGAAGTATTCCCCATCATTGGTTCGTAAGTTCTTTTCATCCTATTCACCATAGTCCTACGTTCTCTCCCCAAGGGGAAGAAACCCCTCACTTAGCCTCAGTTAACACATATGAGGGTGAGAGGTGTACAAGTTTATATCTTAAAGGCCTCCATCCGCTGCATGTTATTTGGTTGAGTACCAGCCCCCCAAGACCACAAAAAAGTTCGACCACAGATTAGGGCATACTCGGGACAATGGCCTGATAAAAGATCTGGCCTACAGAATCACTTTGATGAGATAGGTTGCAGACCACATTGTTGAGCAGGTTCGGGACCCTGAGTTGGTATCTACTTCGTCAGAGCCCATCGTGAAGGCATTCCTCAGCTTCATCGGCAAATTTTTGTGGTCTATGGTGAGATCACAAATTTGACCTATGCATGTATGTAATAATTTGTTGCCAGACCGTATAGTACTAGCTGCCAGTATTTTGGCTTGTTATGATATAGATTGGGCCTGTATGACTGTGGAGCAAATTCATGAGGCAGCTCTGAAGACGTCCACCTCCATCCTCTTCTTGTGCTTGATGTATTACCTTTGTATAATGGAAGGGGTGGAGATATTTCACCATGTAGACACTCAGATCGAGGTTCAGTGGACTTTGGATGCCAGCTTGATAAAGGCTAAAGAGAACCTAGTGGCCTTCCGGCGAATACCACACCCTCTTGTCCAGTTGCTAGAGATGCTTGCCGTAGTGCCACCGCCTGAGCCTCCATCTTATTCTACCACTGTTGCTTCCACTGTTGAGGTTCCCCTATGGATAAAAATTGATGTGGAGAGAGGGCCCATTACTACCACTGCTGCACCAGAGGTCATGCTCTCATATGCAACACTCACGGCATGGTTTATGCATCAGCGACATCCATTTAAGCCATGTCATAGAGGAAGGTCACAATAAGTCCTAGTTGACTCAGTTACTGCAACAGATTTAGCCTTGGGTTTACTAGGCCATCTCCAAGGCTGAGGTGCCTATGCCAGCATATACTGTGACTGTTATTCAGAAGAGACTCACACCAGTCAATAGCAGCATTGACACATTTGAGAGGCGAGTATAGTGGAGCCTCAGCTAAGCACAGTCTATAGACTTAATGGCCATTCGGACAAAGATCCAATAACTTTGGTCCGAGATAAGAGTAGCACTAACAACACCAATTGTTCTCCCACAAGTCGATCCCATTAATATGATATTAGATTTCTTTTCTCTTGATGAGACATTATTTCCTTCCCTCAGGAAATGACCCCACATAGATGACACAAAGTCAGCGAGACAAGAGGCGGAGATGATAGATGAGTAGCAGTTTGAACTTGTTAGGCTAGACTTGATGCAAGATAAGGAGGAGTGGCTATCACGTGATATAGAGAGGATGAGGGGTATGCGACCCTACAGACATGCTCCTACTACTGAGGAGACCACCAGGTAGGTTGAGGGTGGTCAAACTTAGCTAGAGACTGGCGCTTAGGTGCCCAGGTATGTTTTTTGACCCCTGTGCTTTATTATTATGATATTTTGTGCATTGAGGACAATGAAAATTATTTTTGATGAAGCGTGCGTAGTTATAGGCCTTTGTTAAGTGAAACTAGGTCCTTCTCTTTATTCACCAACATCCTTGTGTGCTCTTTTTGTTTGTCTTCGCTCTCCGTAGTGGTTGCTTTCTCTCACCAATGTAAGCCTTTTCTAACTCTCTTTTCTTATGTTTCTCGACAGCCTTGACAATATCCCAATTCAGTTTCACTTTTACCTTTATCTATATTGGTCATCTCCTTTTCAAGGTCTAGGTCCTCCATTACCTTACACCTTTCTAGGCTTCTTTGAGTAGAGATTTGAACCTTGCTTGCCTTAATAGCTTCATTCATCAATTTCTGAGCAGCTCCTCTAGTAGGATAGGTGTTTCTCTTTGTTAACTTTTCATCCTTAGAAATCTCTTGTTTTTCTTTACTCGAAGTGGGAACCATCCTTCTTCTTACCCTCCAAACTAGAGGTTGACTATCCTTTTCATCCTTGTCAAGCACAGAGTCGGCAATAGAAGAAATATCTAGAGGTGTAATGATTTTAGGGACATGATGGTCCATTGACTCCTTAGCTATCTAAGATGCTTCCTTAGAAAGAGGGGTATCCACATTCTCTTTCATCTCCGATAAACTTTAAGCTGACATTCTTCACTAACAGTAAGGATATTTGATTCAACTCCCTTGTAACTTAGAATATCTCCTTCTAAACTTGGGGTTTTTTGTTTGTGAAAGATGGTTTTCCTCCTCTAGAAGAATAGTTGATACTTTTGTCAGAGAAGAAGGGTTTTAGAAGAAAATTCTTTGCTACTTCTAGTTCATCAAGAGCATTCAACATTCTTTGATCTGCGTCCGATTATTGAGATATTGTGAGACTTTTATGATTTGAAAGGAAACCAGGGACAAGAGTAGGGGGTTTTAAGAGCTTTTAAAGAGAACACAATGTTTATAGGGATTTTTTAAACCTTTCTTTTCAACAAAGAGGGAATTAAGACAAAATAAAAAAGGGAAGAAGGTTTCTTGGAAAGGAAAAAGTAGCGATTAGGTTTTCAATACTGATGGAATTGTTATCAACTAGCAAAAAGCTAATATAAAACAGTATCTATGGTTCTCAAAAGTGTATTAAAAGTAATGTAAAGAGTGCTAATCTTTTGGCCTAGGACCACATCCCTATGAAAAGTTTCAGATGATTATCTTGAGTTATTTGTTGAACTTTGTTTTTCTTGCTTCAAATCTCTACACGTGACTACTTACAAAAAAAAATATAAGAGTCAATTTAGTTACAACAAGCATTGTACAAATAATGGGATACCCACCCTTTTTAATCATAACCAAAAATATATTGATTTTCCTCAAAAACCAAGAGTTCATTCCAGCTTCAATATGTTCTTCGCAAATTGTCCCTACTCAAGGACTTTGTGATGTTATCTGCAATTTGATCTTTAATTTTGCAAAATTGCATACATATATTCCCTTTTTCAACATTGTCCGTTAGAAAATTATGTCTCACATCAATGTGCTTTGTCCTCTTTTGATAAATAGGATTCTTTGACATATTCAAAGCACTTGTATTGCCACACAATAATAGAATAGTGTGTGTGATGACACTAAAATCCTTTAGTTATTGTTTTATCCTTAGCAATTGAGCACAACAAGAGGCAACAATGACATACACAACTTCAATAATTGAAAGAGCAACACTTTTTTTTGGTTTCTTGGTCTCTCAAGATACAAGACATGATCCTAGGAAGTGAGCCATTCTAGAATTGCTTTTTCTATCTACTTGATACCTAGCATAATGAGCATCAGTATAACCAATCAGCTCAAAAGCTCAAAAGAATCACCTATCGAATAGTATTAGACTAGGTCCCATGTTTCTTCAAATACCTCAAGATTCTTTTAGCTGCCTTCAAGTAGGACTCTTTTAGCTTGATTGGAATCTTACACACATTCCAACACTAAACACATCGTCTGGTCTACTTATAGTCAAGTAGAGTAATAATCCTATGAAACCCTGTACATTGTCTCATTAACACATGGACCAGCTTCATCAGCATCTAGCTTGGAATTTATTCCCATAGGAGTGTCTATAGGCTTTGCATACTCCATTTGGAATTTCTTCAACAACTCTTTGATGTATTTTTCTTGGCTAATTGAGGTTCCTTTAGGAGTTTATTTGATATGCAAATCCAAAAAGAAGCTTAATTCACTCATCATGCTCGTTTCAAATTCACTCCCCATCAACTTTGAGAATTCACCACACATAGACTCAGAACTAGCACCAAAGATGATATCATCAATATACACTTGTATGATGAGCAGGTCATTTCCTATTATCTTCAGAAACAATGTGTTGTATATTTTTCCTCTTTTAAAATCATTCTCTAAAAGAACTTATACAACCTCTTATATCATGCTTTGGGTGCCTATTTCAAACCATGCAATACCTTATCTAGTTTGAAAACATGATTAGGATGATCAGCATTTTCAAATGCAGGGGTTGCTTGACAAACACTTTCTCCTTTAGGTAGTTGTTTAAGAAAGCACTCTTGATATCTGTTTGATAGAACTTGAAACCCATGAATGCTGCAAAGAACTCTGATGGCTTTCATTCTTGCAACAGGAGAAAATGTATCATCATAATTAATGTCTTCTTCCTGGTTGTAGCCTTGAGCCACCATCCTTAATTTGTTTGAATAATAGCTCCATGCTCATCCAGTTTATTCCTGAAGACCCACCTAGTTTTAGTAATTGTTCTATCTAATGGCCTGGGTACCAAGTGCCACACTTTACTTATTTTAAACTGGTGCAACTCATATTGCATGAAATTTACCCAATAAATATCTTCTAGGGCCTCCTTCACATTTTTAGGCTCAATAGAGGATACAAAAGCTAAAAATGATACCATATTCCTCATCTTGATCTAGTTTGAAATATAGAGTCCAAGGGTATGATAACATTATTCAAGGGATGAGCAAATTTAAGTGTCCATGAGGATGTTTTGGGAACTTAACTTTCTCCCTCATCTTTTACACTAACTTCTCCATCATCTATATTTTTAGGCTGCTCAACGATGCCTTATTCATCATCAACAACTAGTTCAGGACCAAGTCCCCCATTAAGAACACCTGAATTACCTAAAACATCAAAATCAAAATTAGTTTGCTCCAAATTGCCATCACCATTTTGATTGGCATTGACACTATCCATGTAGAACTGCAACACTTCTTCAAATTCGTCGTCATCTTGATTTTTCAATTTTTCAAGTTCATTAGACTCGTTAAATATCATATGCACACTTTCTTCAATGAACTGTATGTTTCCATTGAAAATTCTACAGGCCTTGCTGGAACTTGAGTAGACAACAAATATACCTTCATCACTTCTTGCATCAAACTTGCCTAAATCTTCCTTGCCACTGTTAAGAATGAAGCATTTACAATCAACAGCTCTTAAGTAACTTGCTTTAAGTTTCCAATTTTTAAGCAGCTCAGAAGGTGTTTTATTGATAATT
>JAOTQJ010142998.1:0-17958 GCA_025642045.1 Solanum sejunctum
TTTTTGGCCAATCTTACGATAAATTTATTTCATCTTAAATTTTTGAGTTTTGAACCCATGAATAGTGTTCATTTGACTGGAATTAGATAGTTGAAAAGCTATAAGTTCAGTTTGTTCCAAAAGTGCCTCTAAATGTGAATTTGAGTAGTTTTTACAAAATCTCATAAAAGAATAACTACTTGATTTCAAAAGTGAACATTTTGTATATTGCTAAGTATTTGAAACTAGTTTTTATGCATATGATTCTCACGACTCCGTTCGTGCCCATTTGGCGTTATTCACCAGTTCCTGGGCCAATTATTTCATGTACATGTGTGATTATATGTATATATGTATCTATATTTCGAAGTAGGTTGTATACGGCGGGTTGGTTTGCCCATGGGCCAGCTTTGCTTAGCTTGGTGACATAAGGATCTAGGCTTGGGATGGCATCATAACGTGTGAGTGCTGGGCCGAGTTCGCCCCGGCTCACGGGAGCCCGTGGCATCGTCGCCTCGGCTCCATAAATGGGTGATTACCTTTATGCATTATGATACGTGAATGCTTGGCGCATCGCCCTGGTTCACCTATCCTATGATGTGAGTGCTTGGCCGTTGTTCGCCTCCACTCACCTATATTACAATTGGGATTTGTGTTGGAGATTTTGGAGATTTGAAACTTCTGGTGTTATGCTGTGGTATGGCGCAAGTTTGGACGTCGCCATCATTCTCGTCCGATGTGCATTATTTTGATGTTTGAATAAATAAATATTTTGATGTTTACATACAGGTTTAACTTCTATATTTTCTTATTCGGAGTATTACTCTCACTTACATTTTGGACTTTCCGCTTTACATACTTGGTACGCATTTTGTACTGACCCTCTACCTTCAGGGGCTGTGTTCATGCCCGTAGGTATAGACGAACAGATTAGAGGGCCGTCTCCTTAGGATCCTCGCTTACTGTTGAAGTGCTCACTTGCCTCAGGGGCAGTCAGTTGGTATATACATATTTCTTATTTCCTGTACTTTGAATTTGGTATACATTCGAGGGAATGACGGGGCCTTGTCCTATCTTATGGTCCAGTCTGTGTGTCTAGAGGTCTGTGGATACATATGGGTGTGGGAACTGTGTTGGTGTGACCTCATTTGTATGATATGTTTGTTGGGTGGTTCTGCCGTAGCGATGACCTTGTCGGCCCATATATATATGTATATATATTTATATGGTAATGTTTGTTATTACTGGGTTCGCTATTTACAGGTGAGGCTAGTCAGTAAAACAGAGGAAACTCTATGAAAATTTTGAGAAATTCCTTAGCTATTGTGAATAAAGATTTGGTTTAATGTATGTCTGGGTGCCCAACCGGCACTAATCATGACCCTGGGATTGGGTCGTGACAGAAGAGAAGGCTATGGTGAAATTTGATGATAGGATGGACATAAATGACTCATTTCCTGATAAAAGTGTTCTGGTAGCATCACATGATCTTATACTTTGGTTTGCATACTATGCCAACTATTAAGTGAGTGATATAGTGCCCCCTAATTTAAACACCCATTAACATGACAAGTTTATGCATGATGTAAAGAAGTTATTTTGGGTTGAGACATATTTATTTTGCAGCTGTACTGATAGGATCATTTGTAGATGTGTCCTAGAAGTGGAGATGATGATCATTCGTGAAGCATGTCACTCTTCGTGGGTGTGTGGCCATCAAAGTAGAGTTCGAGCTGCTTACAAGGTGTTGCAGTGTGGCTAATACTAGCCATCTATTCATCCAGATGTACATGACTATATAAAGTGATGTGATAGATATCAAAGAGAGGGAAGAGTGTAGTAAAGGCACAAACTTACCCTGAATCCTATTCTGGTCATCGAACTATTCAATGTTTAGGGCATTGATTTTATAGGAGTATTTGTTAGCTAGCATGGTAACAAGTATATTCTTGTTGCAGTTGATTATGCCTCCAAGTGGGTGGAGGTCGTAGTTCTACCAAATAATGAGTGTAAAAGTGTTATAGGATTTCTCTAGAGGAGTATTTTCTCCAGGTTTGGTACACCTTGGGCAATTATTAATGATGGAGGTTCTCACTTCTACAACAGATTGTTCAAAGCCCTCCTAGAAAGATATGGTGTGAAGCACCATGCAGCAACCCCATATCATTCCCAAACTACTGGGCAAGTGAAAGTATCAAATAGGAAAATAAAGCAAATCTTATCCAAAATGGTGAATGTGCATTGTAGATGATGCTTTATGGGCCTATTGGACTGCCTTCAAAACTCCCATTGGAATGTCTCCTTATCAACTAGTGTTTGGAAAGGTTTGCCACTTGCTCGTTGAACTTGAACACAAAGCATTATGGGAATTTAAAAAACTGAGTCTAGATTGGTATGAAGTTGCAACCTCTAGGTTAATGCAAGTAAATGAACTTGATGAGTTTAGACGGTGAGCCTTAGAGAGTTTTGCCTTGTACAAATAACGAATGAAGGTTTAACATGATCGCAGAATTAAAGATCGCTAGTTTGCTCTAGGAGATAAAGTATTACTTTACAACTCAAGGAGAAGGTGTTTTCCTAGAAAACTCAAATCTAAATGGATGGGGCTCTTCAGAGTTGTGCACATTTTTAGCTATGGTACTATCGAGTTAGATAGTAGGGATGGCAAAGCTTTCAAAATCAATGGTCAAATGGTAAAAAGGTATGTGGGTGACTTGGCAGAGGTCAAAATGGTGGAAGATTAGGACCTTGAAGAGGCATGAATGCAACAACTTTTTGTCATACCGCAACGTTAAACCAGGCGCTTCCTGGGAGGCAACCCAATGTATGCCCCTTGCATCTTTTTGTTTTTTCTATCTTTACTTTGAGGAAAAAGTATCATCTTTTGGTGGGGTGGGGAAAGTTATGGATTAAGATGAAGTCTAAGTAACCTCAAGTCCATAATTCCCCTATTTTTGATCCCAAGGTTTTCTTATTGTGCTTCTTTTTTCTTGTGGATGTTTAATTTTCTGTTGAACTGGCATGTATTAGGAAGTATAGATAATTTGTAAATGTATAGTAATGATGTCTTTTGGCATATATATAGTTCTTATATTTTCTTTAAGGTTTTGATGCAAAATTGGGTACCCTCAAAATTTTTGAGGTTGTGATTATTGATGCATTCATACATTTTTAGAGTATATGGCAATGTTTGTTCTGATATTGTGAAGGTAAGCTGAGACTGCAAGCATGACTTGTGAGTCTAGACTTGATCGTGGATGCCAATGCCATGTGTGTTGTGAGCTTATTTTGATGCATTCATGTATCATTGTATGGATTCAGAACTTTCCCTAGTACTCTAAGATTGGTTTGGTGAATTGGTTGATTTGGAAGTGATCTTAGGCCTTTGTTCTGATAGTAAGCCCAATTTTGCCTAACTGACCTACCAAATGATCTAGTGAATTCCTTGTTCCAAATGTTTGAACTTTTCATGTACTCATATTTTTTTCTTGATACCTTGCTAACGTCACCTCCTTCGATGAAATACCCTGATATTGGCCATGATCTATCCTTGAACATGTGAACCTTGATTGAGGCTAAAAGCCTAAGTTGAGGGTGGCTGCATTAGTGGCCCTAGTTTGAGGCATAGATATTGTGTACTTCACTTTAGGCTAAAAGCCTAAGTTGAGGGTCGTCCTTATTGTGGTAAAGTAACAAAAATGAGGTAGTTAGTTGACATGAAAAGAAAAAAAATAATCATGAGCCGGGTGAAACAAAAGAAAGAAAAGAGTGTCTTGAGTTGAAAAGATTAGCAAAAATGAGCTCAAAATGAAGGCACAACTGAAAAGTGAAAGAATAAACCCTCAAAAAGCTTAAAAAGGGGGAAGTAGGGCAGGATTTGGTGACAGGGTTAGATTATGAAAGAAAAAAGTGTTGGTAAACATGGTTTAAGGATAGTTTTTAGTCACAATTTGCCCAAAATACTATACCAAAGCCCCCTAAGCCCATGTTACAAGCCAATAAGTCCAAAAGTGATCCCAATCCACTTTTTAACCAAACCGAAGAATAATTATAGGGGCAAGCTTATGGTGTTAGTCATTGTGCATGAATTGTAATTGTGAGAGTGAGAATGCTTCCTAAGTCCCTGATTTCTAAGTGTGCTTGAGTGAGTATACGGGACTTCTTTCTAGTGAGGGCATTTACCCTACTTGTTTAACATATGACTACGCCAGTGATTGTGGAAGGTTGATGCTCCTTAGCTTATCATAGTTAGATTGCCAGGTATCCCATTATGTTCTTTTTTGCTAAATAGTTTTGCAATCCTGCTTTGAAAATGATAATTGGGTACATAAATCTGAGAAGTTGATATGTATGCCATTAAACTATTTGTTATGTATTTCTCTTTGTCTATGTAGATTTAGTCATTGCTTGAGGACAACCAATAATTCTAAGTTGAGGGTGTTGATATGCTGTGAAAATACAACATATTTGGTTCCTGAAACAAAGGATTGTGTGAGTTTTTAAAGCAACTTTTTAGTGTTTTGATGTATTTTTGTGTCAATCTTGCAGAAAAGTTAGGTTGGCATGATTTTGAAGAAAAGTTACACATTTTGCTGAAGCATAGGCCATACGATCCCACCTATGAGTCGGAGCTCACACTACGAGTTATAGGGTGGTGTTGTAACAAAAATCAGAGACAAAAAGTTCAGATATCTGCCAAGTAAAGGTCACTACTAAGAGACCAGAGTACAGGTGGACTCATAGCGAGAATTAGAGAGCCAAAATGTTAGACCAAAAACTGAAGACCAAGACTACGAGATCAACATAAGAGTCGTAGCCTGAGCAATAACTCGTACCTATGTGTTGTACCAATTTAGTCCAAGTTGCCAAGATCTTGGTCCGAGACCCCGACTACGACTCGTAGGCCATCCTATGAGTTATAACTGGAAAATTTATCAGATGCCAACTATCTTTTCTGCATAAATTTTGGGGTTGTTTTGTACACACTATATAAAGTTTAAGTTAGGTTATTTTGAGGGGGTTTGACTAGAGACACTACTACTAGATAATTTTGAAGCTTTTCTTAGGTTTTAAAGTAGTTTATTTTGTTCTTTCTTTGAAGACCCATTTTGGGGAATTGCAAATCTTGCTTTGTACACATTGTTGATCAATCAAGCTTGTGGGTTTGCAACTTGCGGTGCCTATTTCTCTCATTGTTATTGGTGAAACTCTAAACTATATCTCTTACTTTCATTTTTTTGTGTTTTATCTTTGCTATGAGTAGCTAAGCACCCACAACTTGGGGTTGTGGGAACCATGTTAGTTGACTTAAAATAATCTAGGTTTTGTGCATATTTATTCTTAGGGTTTTGTATGTATTGTTTATTTTCCTTCATGATTAATGTTGTTGGGTGGTGGCCAACACCAAACCCTACCTACTATCATGATCCCGACCAAGGTAGTGATGAATAGAGAAAGAGAAATAGATGATAAGGTTCGGTTTATGTGTTCCTATCTAATCGATCAAACCTGACCAACGGGAGGTTGACTAGGACAATAGATAACGTTAGTTGGCACACCATGGTAGCCGACCAAGCACCATGGTGAAATTCGACCTTCACCTTTACAAGAGGGCTAGAAGAACCTAAGTTACCATCCTGCATGCAATTCACTAATCATAGTTATGTTATCTACGGTATTTGAGTCAATGAACCATGGGAAACACAATTCCCAAGTTGTTCCCGAAATTGAGCATTTATTTTATGTTGTTTTTAATCGTAAAACTCCCCATTTTTTAGATATTGTAGTTATAGATACTAGAAATGATTAGTAGTGAAATCTTGTAGTCAAGCCCTATATTCCTTGTGGATTTGACCCTAACCTCGGTCAGGTTTATTACTGATAGCGACCGCATTCTTATTGGAGCGTGACCATCATCAGGCAGTTTCTTGCTCTTTTGATTAGTCTACTTGAGCTTTTTCTTTCTTGGTAGCCCCTAGATGTTGTTCAACTATCAAAAATAGCAATAACAATATTAATACGACTGGTTTGACTGTAAAATCCCAAGAATTGAGGGAAAAAACATCAGCTACGACCAAAATGGGTAAAAATAGGGCCCATTCCCAAAATATCAAACCAATCTCCGTGAAATAACCTCTACGATACCCCTCATCTATAGCTAGAAATTAAGCTCAAACCATGTCCCAGAACAGGGAGAAACAACCAAAAAATGAAGTTACATTTCTTATCGATAATACATATTGTATACAATATCTTCTCTGCCAAGTTCTGTAGAAAATGCAATCAAATGAAAGTATCACAATGTTTGTCTCATGAAATAAAACAACTTAGACCCAAATTTCACTTAATTCCCATGAGAAATGGCTGAGATTTCAGAATGCAAAATTTTTGATAATTTATGACAATAAAATAAACTAAAACAACAATTTTACCTCCAAATACATGCCAAAAATAAAATTAGACACCCCAAGATTTTTCTTACAAAATTTTGTATAATGTAGCTTTTTAAATTGCTAAATTGGAGTTATATATATCAATTTTTATGACTATTAGAAGTTTTATCCTCTTTTGTTCATGACTCAGCATTATAAAGGCTGGTCATCGCCCCTATGGCCTTCCAAATGAGGGCAACGAGGCGCTAACGTGGGCCACTGGCATGTACCAGGCCTCTAATAACACTGGCAAGGGTGCCACAAAAGATTGTATGTGGCAGGCAAGGCCTACGCGAACACGATCCTAGGCCACGCGAATACGGGAAACTGGTAACTTGCCTTCCGCATAAACAAGCAAGCCTTCGAGAACGCGAAGGTCTTGCTTTAGTTGTGTTGGACCAATTTAGTTTAAAACTTTGGTTATGCATTCTCGGCTCACCCAATATTCATTTTATACAAATAAATAGTGTAAGAATATGATTTACTCTGTTTGGGATCCAATTGTGCAATTGAAATTCCCAATGGAGCTTCCTACAATAAAAGGAGGAGTCCATTTTGTTTCGGATAATTTTAGCTAAAAGAACTGAGGGGGTCAAAATGGACCCTGAAGCCCCCAACATCTAATGAAAGGTCTTTTAGGATATATTTGACTTTGTAGAGCTAACCATACCTTCGGAATTTCATTTAGAGTTCATTTACCTAAGTTATTAGCAAAAAACACTTTTAAACTTACTATTGAACTAATTTTGCAATTTCTGACTTAAACTCATACTGGTAACCCACAAATCTTGAGTCAACCATGCTATTACCCTAATTTGACTATTCCAGAACTAATGGAACCGTCAAAATTCCATTCCAAGGCCATTTAGTAGGACTTCATCAGTACATTCATTTTATTCATAACTTCTTATTTAACTAAAAATACCACATACATCACGAATCACTCATCTAATAACCATACCAAAGTCCTCAACAATTCAAAATGGCTCGAGGTCAGCATATAGATGCTCAAATCAATAAAACAGTTGTAGGGACATAGAAATGACCAGGAGGGTCATTACCTGTTCATAGATGCTGGGTCAAATTCTATGTCCCAAGATCTCAAACAATATGACCTTTGTACGACGCCTAGACTAATCTGTGGACTCATCATGTTTATCCATACAAAAAGTACTATAACCATGACTAGACCCAAAGCACAAACTCAAAACTACACCCTATAATCCCTTTATGGCCTTTAAATACCATTTATGAAATCCCTTTACACTTTATCAAATTTTTATCATCCAGGACTTCATCTGCAAACCTATTTATGGCTTGTACAGATTTCCATAGGTCCTAGGACCTCGATCTTATCACGCTCAAGTTACTCTCCTCTTTTTAGGACAAAGAGATTATTTTCAAATTAATAAACCTAACCAAGTTTAGGGTAGAATCCCAGAGAGAATATGGAGACTTTCTAAATCAATTCACCAATAAACAATTCAAGTATTAACTCACTCAATTTTCCAAAAGAGGGGGGGGGGGTGCAATGATTAATAAGAAATTAAACTAAACTAGCTAAAATAGAAGACAATCAATAATGGAGAGCAACTTGGTCATTGTGTCCCCCACGATTCACTAAATCAACATCCCTGAATATCACAAAACCTAGGTTATTTTAAGTTAACTAACATGGTTCCCACAACCCTAAGTTTTGGGTGCGTAGCCACTCATGGCAAAGATAAAACACAAAAAAATGCAAGTAAGAAATATAGTTGAGAGTTTCACCAATAATAATGAGAGAAATAGGCACCACAAGTTGCAAACTCACCAGCTTGATTGATTAACAATGCGTACAAAGCAAGATTTGCAATTTCCTAAAATGAGTCTTCAAAGAAAGAGGAAAATAAACTACTTCAAAACCTAAGAAAAATTCAAAATTATCTCGGAGTAGTGTCTCTGGTCGAACTCCCTCAAAATAACCTAACTTAAACTATATATAGTGTGTACAAAACAACCCCAAAATTTATGCAGAAAAGATAGTTGGCATCTGATAAATTTTGCAGTTACAACTCATAGGATAGCCTACGAGTCATAGTCGGGGTCTCGTATCAGGATCTTGGCATTTTGGACTAAACTGGTACAACCCATAGGTACGAGTTGTTGCTTAGGCTACAATTCTTATGTTGATCTCATAGTCTTGGTCTTCAGCTTTTGGTCTAACATTTTGGCTCTCTAATTCTCGCTACGAGTCCATTTGTACTCTGGTCTCTTAGCAGTGACCTTTAGTTGGCAGATTTCTGAAATTTTTGTCTCTGATTCTTGTTACGACACCACCCTATGACTCGTAGTGTGAGCTACGACTCATAGGTGGGCTCGTATAGCCTATACTTTAGCAAAATCTACAACGTTTCTTTAGAATTATGCCAACCTAACTTTTCTGCAAGATTGACACAAAAATACATCAAAACACTAAAAAGTCGCTTTTAAAAACTCACAAAATCCTTTGTTTTAGGCACCAAATATGTTGTATTTTAACAGCACATCAATACCCTCAGCTTAGAATTGTTGGTTGTCCTCACGCGATGACTCAATCTACACAGACAAAGAGAAATATAGCAACTAGACTAATGGCATACATATCAACTTCTCTGATTCAGGCACCCAATTACTATTTTCAAAATAGTATTGTAAAACTATTTAGCAAACAAGAACATAATAGGATACCTTACAATCTAACCATGATAAGCTAAGGAGCATCAACCTTCCACAATCACTGGCGTAGTCATATGTTAATCAAGTAGTGCTAAAGCCCTCACTAGAAAGAAGTCCCTTATACTCACTCAAGCACATTTAGATATCAGGGACTTAGGAAGGATTCTCACTCTCACAATTGAAATTCATGCACAATGACTAACACCATAAGCTTTCCCCTATACTCATTTTTTAGTTTGGTTAAAAAGTGGATAAGGATCACTTTAGGACTTATTGGCTTGTAACATGGGCTCAGGGGGCTTTGGTATGGTATTTTGGGCAAATTGTGACTAAAAACTATGCTTGAACCATGTTTACCAACACTTTTTGCTTTCATACTCTAACCCTTTCACCAACTCCTACCTTATTTCCTCCTTTTTTAAGCTTTTCCAGGCTTTATTCTTTTACTTTTCAGTTGTGCCTTCATTTTGAGCTCATTTTTGCTAATCTTTTCAACTCAAGACACTCTTTTCTTTCTTTTGTTTCACCCGGCTCATGATTATTCATTTTCTTTCTTTTCATCTCAACTAACTACCTCATTTTTGTTACTTTACCATAATAAGTACGATTCTCAACATAGGCTTTTAGCCTAAAGTGAAGTACACAATATCTATGCCTCAAGCTAGGGCCACTAATGCAGCCACCCTCAACTTAGGCTTTTAGCCTCAATCAAGATTCACATGTTCAAGGATAGATCATGGCCAATATCAGGGTATTTCATCA
Source organism: Solanum sejunctum (assembly GCA_025642045.1). Taxonomy (NCBI): domain Eukaryota; kingdom Viridiplantae; phylum Streptophyta; class Magnoliopsida; order Solanales; family Solanaceae; genus Solanum; species Solanum sejunctum. Next base: position 9,870 of record JAOTQJ010142998.1, read on the forward strand.
AAGGAGGTGAGATTAGCAAGGTGTTAAGAAAAAAAATATGAGTACATGAAAAGTTCAAACATTTGGAACAAGGAATTCACTAGTTCATTTGGTAGGTCATTTAGGCAAAAGTGGGCTTACTATCATAACAAAGGACTAAGATCACTTCCAAATCAACCAATTCACCAAACCAATCTTTGAGTATTAGGGAAAGTTCTTAGTCCATATAATGATACATGAATGCATCAAAATAAGCTTATAATACACATGGCATTTGCATCCACAATCAAGTATAGACTCACAAGTCATGCTTGCAGTCTCAGGTTACCTTTACAATATTAGAACAAACATTGCCATATACACCAAAAATGTATAGATGCATTAATAATCACAACCTCAAAAATTTTGAGGGTACCAAATTTTGCATCAAAAGCTTAAAGGAAATATATGAACTATATATATATGCCAAAAGACATCATTACTATACATTTACAAAATATAAGAATGTACTTATTACCATGAGAGCTAACAAAAGGTCCCATAAAATCAATGCCCAAAACATTGAATATTTCCATCACCAAAATGGGATTGAGCGGAAATTCGTGCCTTCGTGAAACCCCGCCCCCTCTTTGGTATCTATCATAAGACTTAACATAATTATGGGCATCCTGATTTATAGAAGGCCAATAGTAGCCACACTGCAACAACTTATAAGCTATTTGCACTCCACTGTGATAGCTACCCACCAATAATGAGTGTCATGCTTCAAGAATACTCATTACATTAATTTATGGAACACATCTACGGATGATCCCATCCGCACAAGTATGAAATAAGTATGGTTTCATCCCAGAAGAACTTCTTTGCGTCATGCATAACTTGCGATGTTGATGGGTGTTCAAATCAGGAGGCACTATATCACTCACTAAGTAGTTAGTATAGTCTGCAAACCAAGTTATAAGAGCATGTGGGGTTGCAAAAACTCTCACATCGGGGAATGAATCATTTATATCAAGTGCGTAATCAAATTTCACTATAGCTTCATCTTCCAATCTAGAAAGTTGGTGGGCTACTTGATTTTCTGACCCCTTCCTGTTAATCACATCAAAATTGCTTGCAGAAGGAGTACCCATCTGATCAGTCTTGGTTTTGCATCCATTTTATCCATCAAATATTCAAGTGTTGCATGGTCTATGTGTACGATCACGTTAACTCCCAATAAGTATGAATGGATTTTTTCACAGGCAAAATCCAAGGCCAGCAACTCTTGTTCAGTGACTGTATAATTTTTCTAGGCCACATTCAGTGCTTTGCTAGCATAATAGATAAGATGCATAATTCTACCCCTGAGCTTCCCCAACACCACACCTAACGCAACTACACTTGTTTTATACATTATTTCAAATGGTTTTGACCAACCTGGAGCCACCATAATGGGTGCCGAAGTCAACTTTCTTTTGAATTCTTCGAAGGGTTGCATCCATGCATCATCAAATACAAACTTGGCATCTTTCTCCAATATCTTGCAAGGATTGTGAGATCTTGGAAAAATCCTTAATGAAGTATCGGTACAACCCTGTGTGGCCTAGAAAACTCATGATACCTTTGATAAAGATTAGTGGTGGTAGTTTCTCGATAACCTCTACGATTGCTTTATCTACCTCAATTCCCTTGCCTGAAATTCTGTGACCAAGCACGATGCCTTCTTCGACCATAAAATGACATTTCTCCTAGTTCAACACCAAATGACTCTCGACACACCTCTACAACACATCATACAAATGTAGCAAACATTCTTCAAAAGGCTGTTCAAACATGCTAAAATAATCCATTAACACCTTTATAGTGCTTTCAACCATGTCTGAGAAAATAGATATCATGCATCTTTGAAATGTGGTCAAGGCATTACACAATCCAAAAGACATTCTCTTAAATGCAAAAGTACCATATGGGCATATGAAAGTTGCTTTCTCTTAATCCTTGGGTGCAATAACAATTTGATTATACCCCAAATATCAATCAAGGAAACAATACCACCCTTTCTTTGCCAGTCTGTCAAGCATCTGATCCATGAAAGGCATGGGAAAATGGTCTTTCTTAGTGGAAGCATTGAGTTTTTTGTAATCTATACATACTATCCATTCGGTGAATGATCACATAGGAATCAACTCATTCTTTGCATTGGGCACCACTGTGATAACTCCCTTCTTTGGCATACACTGCACTGGACTAACCCATTCACTATTGACAATTGGGTAGATTACCCCTGCGTACAACCATTTCTTGATTTCTTTCTGCACAACCTATTGCTTTGGGGGGTTCAACCGTCTATGATGTTTAATACTAGGTTCATAATCCTTGACCAGTTGAATCTTATAAGTGCATATCCTAAGGGGTATGCCAATAACGTCTGTAATTGTCCACCAATTGGCCCTTTTGAATTGCTTGAGAATGGAGACGAGTGCATCTATTTGAACTTCACTTAAATCAATTGCAATTATGACTGGCAGCGTGCTGTTTTCTCCTAGGTATGCATACTTCAGATGTGTGGGTAGTACCTTTAGCTCTAACTCAGATGGGATTCTACAAAAGACTTTCTAGGTGGCATTTCCCTGTTATGAAAATCCAACCCCAACCTAGCCTATCGCCTAGGCCCAAATGATATGCCAAGAGCATTTATCATTTCCTCATAATCAAGAATGCTTTCACCATCAAAATTCATCAACACAGCTACCAAAGGTTCAACTCCAAGTTTCAACTCAATCGGGACCTCCAGTTCATCATCCCCACTCATTTCAATCATTGAGCCGACCTGCAACTCACAACTCTTTGTATCTTGTTAGCCCACTTGAAACACAACTACCTCTTCATCAAACCCGAAAGTAAGCAGACTCTTTTCGGCCATCATTGAAATAGTATTTTTTAGCTTAGCCCAAAGCAATGTATTAATATATCAACCGATGCTCTACCTATGGCTAAGAAAGGTCTTTCCAAGATGATAGAAATTACAAAATCAACATCATAGTCAAGTATAATAAAATCTATGGGATACAAATTTATCTACCTTGACTAACATATTATAAAGTATTCCCATAGGCTTCTTGACTGTTCTATCTGCCATTAACAATGGCATGTTTGTAGGAACAAGGCTTCCCAAATTGAGCTTTTTGAATATGTTAAGAGGCATTAAGTTAATGCTGACTCCCAAATCGCATAGTGCTCTAGAAAATGCAAGTTCGCCAACTGTACATGGTAATGTGAATATCCATGGATCTTTCCACTTTTACAATAATGACTTTGTGGTGATGGCACTACAATGTTGGAAGTTTTGGGAGAGGTCTTCGCTAGCTTTTTGATTTTTATTAACTAGATCTTTCATCCATTTAGCGTACATCGACATCCTTTCAAGAGCTTTAACTAAGGGGATGTCCATTACCAACTTCTTGAGCATCTCCAAAAATTATTCAAACTTAACTTCCTCTTTTCTTTGCCCAAGTCTTTGGGGAAAAGTTAGAGGGGGCCTTGGGAAGATTTTATATTTCTTTGGTTCCTCTTTTGTGCTCGGTGCTTTGGTCTTTTCATTCACCCTTTTCTTGTACTTCCATCCATAACCTTTGGCATAGGGAGATCAACAGAGTTTTTTCCACTCTGAATCATGACTTCCATGCAATGCCCTTTATTTTAAGATTTTGAGTCATGTTGCTTGGCAAGGTATCCTCTTGGCGTTGGTTCAATTACAAAGAAACTTACCCAAATTGTTATTTCAACTACTTGATTGCCACGACGTGAGACTTTATATTTTGGTTTATGCTTGAAATGTCCAATTTCATTCCCTTCAAGGTCTCATCTTGGTGATCGACTCTATTCAACAACTTGTTAAACATCTCTTCAAGCCTAGAAGTGCTTGGCATGACATCACGGTTACAGGGTGGTATATAAGGGCCATTCCTATAACCATCTCTCGTAGCCCATTCGGTATTTGACACCCTCTCTCTTTCCTAGTAACCACCTAAGTTATCTCTATAAGCACCATCATGGTTGTAGTTTCGACCTTGATTCTCGGAACCTTGCCTCCAATAGTCTGAGTTGGACCCTTGGGGGTTATTTCGGAGAGCTGTCGCTTGATTACTCACAAAATAAGCATATTCATCAAAGAATGGATATGCATAGATGGAAGCCTTAGGAGGTTGGTGAGTGACCTTTTGACACTTGCTTGGTTTTGCTTCAAGACCATGTCCATAGTTCTGCAAAGTTGAGCAAGTTTCTCCATGATCTCTTCATTGACCTTTGCCTGCTCATTGTTGGTGTTGACCACACAAGAAGTCTTCATTGTACCTCACTCTCATTAACCCCATGCTTTGTTTGTTTTAACCAGTTGCTCTATCCTTGCAACTATCAATGCAAAATGTTGGTCAATAAATATGCCTCCCACGATTGTGTAAGTGTAAGCTTGACTATTCTTATCAAGTGCCCAATAGAAAATCTCAACCAAGGCATCATCAATAATCTTGTGATTGGGGACCATCCTCAAGCATTTGGTAAATCTCTCCATATGGTACTAATAGAGTCACGTGACAATTGCTCAAAGTAGTTTATTTGATCTTTGAGCTTTAGCTTCTTAGATCGTAGGAAATATCTTTCAAGAAATACTCTCTGAAGCTCTGCCCAACTTGTTATTGTACCCGAATAAAGCTAAGACAACCACATAGCTGCATTGTAAGTCAGTAACAATGAAATGCCCACAGACTAACAACATCAAGAGAAGGATTTTATGTCCCCATGACATTCCTGCAAACAAAACTATATTATAGAGATGACGATGAGGATCCTCTGAAGGTATCCCTTTTAATAACCCACAGTTTAGGTGCATTTGAAGTAATCCACTTGACACCAAGAACTTAGTGTCTGCCAGCAATGGAGGCAATACTATAACACCAGTAACATCTATGGCTAGAGGGTTCAAGTGATATTGGTTCCATCCACATGTGTTTTCGTTGAAGTCCCTAAGCTGCGACCTATTATCCCTTGGTGGTAGATTCTCCTCTCTTCCCATATCATCATTCATATTCATTTCTTCCTTAACCGTGATGTCCTTATTTATTTGAGCCATTCTTCTAAAGAGTCGATGGATCTCCAAATTAATCAGAGCTAAGGGATTGCCTTGGCTCTTTGTGTTGGGCATACAACCTAGTACACCTTACAATTAAAATCAAACAACAAAAACAAAAACAAAAGTAAAATACAAGAGTGTCTAGAAATTAATAGTTGAACTAACTAATAATGAAATCAAGTTAAACCATAGTTGTATTCCCCGGTAATGATGCCATAATTTTTTATGATGTTCATACTCCATTAAAAAAGTGATCGCTATCAACAATTAACCTAACCGAAGGTTAGAGTCAAATCCACAGGGAATACAGGATTCAACTATAGGAATTCACTATGAATCTTTTAGAGTATCTATAACTAAAATCTCTAAAGGGGGGAGGTTATGATTTAAGAACTAAAGAAAAAATAAACACTATTATGCAAGAAAATACTCAATTTTGGGGGCAACTTGGGAATTGTGTTTCCCATGGTTCATTGACTCAATTACCCTAGACAACATAAGTATAGTTGGAAATTCATATGCAAGATGGTAACCTAGGTTCTTCCAGCCCTCTTGTAAAGGTGAAAGTCGAATTTCACCATGGCGCTTAGTAAGCAACCATGGTGTGCCAACTAGCTATTACCTATTGTCCCTTCAGCCTCTCTTTGGTTATGTTTGCTTGATTAGATGAGAATATATCAATTGAATCCTATCATCCGCTTCTTTTTTCCTATTTGTCACTTCCTTGGTCAGGATCGTGATAGTAGGTGGGGTTTGTTGTTGACCATCACCAAACAATAATCAAAATAAAGGGAAATAAACAATACATGCAAAACTTCAATTATAGAAATGTGATAAATCTAAGTAATCTCAAGTCAACTACCCATAGTTCCCACAATCCTAAGTTGTGTATGCTTAGCTACTCATGGCTAAAGCAAAGCCAACAAAAAATCAAAGACAAGACATAGTTGAGAGTTTTATCCAAAGCAATGAAGAATGATAGCACCATAAACTGCAAACCAGAATCTTGATATATTGAGAATGAATACAATATGGGATTTGCTCTCCCCAAAAGTGGGTTTTTTTAAGAGAAAATAAAAATCTAAGCTAAAACCCTAAAAATATTCTTGAGAGTATATTCAAAGATGATCGTCAATATCTAGAATCTCCTCCTGCAAAAACCCTAACTCAAAGTATTTATTATGTTTACAAAATAACCCTAAAAATTACATAGAAAAGACAGCTGGAAGGTGGTACACGACTCATAGGGTGACCTGCGAGTCGTAATTGGGGTCTTGTGGTAGGTTCTTATATTTTGGACTCAACTGGTATGACCCACTAGTATGAGTTATTTCTTGGACTATGACTCGTATACTCCTCTCATAGTCTAGGCCTCCAATTTTTGGTCCAAAGTTTTGGCTCTAAATTTCCTGCTACGACTCCACCTATAGGAGTCATATCAAGATCTATGACTCATAAGATGGCCTCATAAGGCTTACTCCACTTAGAATATTTCAGATTTTTGATCTCTATTTCTTACTACGATATTATCCTATGACTTATAGCTTGGGTTATGACTTGTGGGTAAGCTCATATGTCTTGGGCTTCAGAAAAATCTGTAATTTTAATCCAAAATCATGCTAACCTAGATTTTCTACAATAATAACACAAAAACACATATAAATCATAAAAAGTCGCATTAAGAACTCACAAAATTCCTTATTTTAGGCATCAAATGTAGTCTATTTTGATAGCACATCATGGGTCATCGTGTTCTTTAATCTTGGATCATGGCTCAATCCATCATCGATAACCCAAAGCTCCTCATATGTTGAATGGGTGGGTTTGCCCCACTTTTTAGGTTGCATGTCCTTCAAAAATATGGCATCTACCCCCTTGACACCCCACCAGTTAGTACGAACATCAAGTGCTAAAGAAGATAATAGTGTGATCGAGGATTCGACATCTCCTCTACCCTTGGAGACCTCCTCTAAACTTTGCTCATCTCTATACATAGTTATCTGGTCATGCTACTTCTTATCCTCTAACTGCTCTCCTCATGAAACTAGGAAGGAGTATAGGCCTGAGCCTAAGTCTAGGCAGCTGTGGCTTTAGTCTATGGTACCCCAGCCTCGGGGTTTGATAAAATATCATGGATCTTAAGTGGCCTACTCGGCTGGGGAGTCTACTCATCCTCAGTCGGTCCATCGATGAGCTTCCTCCTAAATGCATAAATCTTAGAGAGATTTCCTTTCGGGGCCATATTTCCTAAAAATCAAAAATAGATAAAGCATAATTAGCCCTAACAATTAAGAAACAAAAAGCAAAAACTGAATTGGATCAGTTGGAGAAGGGTAATATGAGAACTAGTTACAAGTCGTAGTTAGAACTCCAAGTAGTAAAGTAGTGCCATAATCCAGAATTGCAAAATAATATTAAACATTGGAATTTATACAAGACATAGATACGACTCATAACATGGTTTACGAGTTGTAAACTAGTTTCATATAAAGTTTCAGGGAGTAAATTCAAAATAGGCTAGTCTATGAGACCTATCTATGACTCGTAGAGTCCTCTATGACTCATATAAGGTCTCATGTGATGAATAGTCAAGAATTCAAGTCACTGTAACTCCCCACAAGGGGTAAGTACTACTTGTAGATTCATCTAAGAGTCATAAAACACTCTTGTGAACAAGAACCTACAGGCACCTGAACAACCCAAGTTCATCACATGCACCCTATGAACAGTTGAAACACTATCCAACTAGTATCGAAGCAAGCAAATGAACACTCACATGTTAAGCACATAATAACCCGTACCCTAAACATGATTTCACAGATTTTCCCTATCGAAAGAGATATCGCATCAATACCCTATCATTTCATCCTTCCTACTGGACTCTCACAAGATCATTCGTCAATGCTATCATCCATCAATCCATCAAACATAGACTCTTTTACATCATTTAGTGGCACACCAAATAGATCATTTAGTGGCAAGCAAAACATAGTCAAATAA
>JAOTQJ010142998.1:18058-38361 GCA_025642045.1 Solanum sejunctum
TAAGCTAAAACATGAAAATTTCTTAGGTTGTCTCCCAAGTATAGCCTGATTTATTATTGCGGCATGACTTAGAGCTCTAAGTATTTAGAATTCCTCAAGATTTGGTAAATTCTTGTCACCATGCCACGTTCATCATCCCATTCTAAATTTGATCTAGTTGGGTTGATACAAGTTCGAAATGGCTATTAAGATGTTAAATTGCCACAAAATGTTGATTAACTTTGTATTTTATCTTGATAATATCAACCCTGATCTCTCTTAATATCTCCTCTATGTATTTTTCCGTTTTACTAGCTGGGTGAGCATATCATCAACCCTAGAACTTCCATTTCTCTTATAATAATGGTGCGGTAGCATGAACCAGCTGCTCCTACGACTATCTTTGGCTTGCATCCTTGGTGTGGTGGCTTCCCCTGACTAGCCTCTGGAGTGTTTAGATCTTGCTTTTATTTCATTAGCATCTCCAGTGTTACTTTCTTTTGATCAAGAATTTGGAAGATTTCTGCATTTATCATTGCTTGCTTAGAGTTCCTATCAGAGATATCCATGTAACTAGTTAGTTACTCACGTATAGGTCTATACATGCGTGTAAAGATCAGTGAACTTGTCCATCTGTTCAACAACTTCTACAAATTATTTTCCTTAGACTAAACCTCCCATAAGAGCATTTGCATATGCTTGACTATCCGGTTCAGCAGTAGGTAGAAAATCTCTACTAGTGTTGTGTTTGAAATGCCATTGCTCGGAGCACTTCTCAAGCATCCATTGAACCGCTCCCATGTAGAAATGAGTGAATCACCATGGAATTGCTGAAAGTTAATGATTCTGTGTCTCACCTTAAAACCTAATTAATCTAATGAAGAACCTTGCTGAGAAAGCCTTCTGAAACTCTACCCAACTGGTGATTGAACTTTGTGGAAATTCAAATAACCACAATGCAACAATGCCTGTAAGAGACAATGGGAAGACACGAAGCCCCACAACATCCATAGATAAATTTTGTGTTCGCATTACACTCCTGCAAATGTATGCAACATTATGCAGGTGTTCATATAGATCCTCTGATGGTAGATAACAAATAACCCATGATTTTGAAGCATTTCAAGTAACCCACTAGAAACAGTAAACTTTTTGTCGGCTGATAATGGTGGCAATACAATAGCCCTAGTAACATCCATATTTGATTTCATTAATAAGCATTGTCATTGAAATCCCTAGGTTATGGAACATTCTCCAAAGGAGGTGGGTTTACATCCCTATCATAAACATCATCTTTTCGATTCACATCTTCATCAACCACAATATTGGAATTTGGTTGAGCTATTATTCTTGAAATTCGTTGGATCTCTAAATCAATTGGAGCTAAGTGATTGCCTTGGCTCCTTGTGTTGTGTATACAATACCTAGCCTACCATACAATGAAACAAAAGAAAAATAAAAACAAAAACAAAGTAAAAATACAAAGGAACTAAAAGATTAACACTCGAATTATACTATTGGTGAATTTAATTAAAGTATCGCCATATTCCCTGATAATGGAGCCATTTTCTTTTAGCACGCTCAAGTTACTCCTCTCTTTTGAGGACAAAGCAATCTTGTCAAAGTAATAAGCCTAACCAAGGTTGCGGTCGAATACCACAAAGAATACAGAGACTTTCCAAATCAATTCACCAATAAACAATTCAAGTATTAACTAACTTAATTTCCAAAAGAGGGGGGTTGCAATGATTGATAAGAAATTAAACTAAACTAAATAAAATGGAAGACAATCACTAATTGAGAGCAACTTGATATTGTGTTCCTCACCATTCACTATCTCAACATCCTCGGATATCATAATTCTCAACTAGAATATCACAAGTAGGACGGTAATTAAGGTTCCTCCAACCATTTGGTCAAAGGTGAAGGTCGAATTTCACTATAGGACTTGACCCATATCCATAGTGTGCTATACTAACAATTATCCATAGTCCCAGTCAAGTTCCCTTTTGTCTAGTTTGGTTGATTAGACGAGAACATGTCATCGAATTCTGTTAATTAATCTCTTTTCCCATTCATTACCACTTGGATTGGGAAGGTAACACTAGGCGAGTTATACTGTTGGCCACCACTATAAAACATGCAATATGAAGAGAATTGATTAATACATGCAAATATAACTTTTAGAAATTGCAAATAATCCAAGTTTGTTTAGTTAGATCTTCATGGTTTCCACAACCTCAAGTTGTGGGTTTAGCTACTCATGCTATGGGAAGATAAAGAAACTATGAATTGACAAAACATAATTAATGTCTTACCCAAATAGATTGAAGAACAAGCAAACCAAATTTGTATTGAGAATCTGAAGGTTGAAAGATAAAATGAATTCACATGTGTATTCTCTTCTCCAATATTTAGTCTCCAAATCTAAAACCCTAAAAATGCTCTAATGACGTTCTCTATTCTATTATGTTGTACTTCTTTTCTAAAATAACCTAATTATGCTATTTATAGTATTTACAAATTTGTCCCCAAAAATATTAGAAAAATTGATCGTTGTCTTCTCTGTCTCACAGTTATGACTCTTAAATGAGTTTACTAGTAATAATCAGGATTTCACATTCAGATTCCTGAATCATAGACTTCACTACTACAGAACAACTCTATGATTTGTAGTCTGATCTATGACTCATATTGCCTTCTCATAGATTTCACATGCATCTCTAGTCCATCTCTAGAAATCTCCATGAAACCCTTCTATACGACTCGTAGAAGGATCTATGACTCATATAGGGATCTACGACTCATATAGGGATCTCGTATAACTGAACTTCAGACTTTCATCTAACACTAGAAATATTCACAAAATTACCTTTACAACTTGTAGAAGACTCTACGACTCGAAAAGGGTCTCATAATGTCCTCAAAAACAAGAAAAGTCTGTAGATTTCCCAAAATCATACTAATCATGTTTTCCTATAAAAACAAACACAAAACACATAAAAACCACAAAAGTGGCATTGAAAACACACAAAATCCCAAGTTTTAGGCATCAAATGTGTTGTATTTTGACAGCACATCACCTTCTCATACATTTCTAATTTTTTCCCAAAATCATTTAGAAGAATCATACACAGAACCACGACCAACCCATACTACTTGTTCATAGATGAAGTTCAGAGACTCACATTTTTTTTATCTTTCTTGGTTCGAACCACGACCAACTTAGAAGAGCCATAGTATATTTTGTAGCCCATATTTCCAGCTTGTAATTCATTAAATATTCTTGAAAATTTCCCAAGTCCAGGTGATATCTATGCACACCTTTCTACAAGACATAAAAAAATCTATGATCCATAGACATGACTCATTGAACTTATAATGCATCTAGTTTCTGCATTTTTTCCTCCTTGTTCTAATTTTTCCAGATGATGAGGTATTACAATATCTCCTCATTGGGAACATTCATCCTAGAATCGGATAAAACCTTGCTTAAGTAGTGTAGAATAAATATTTAACAACAATCATAAATGCAACAATGTAATTTAAATGCAAAAACTCCTGACATTTCAAAACTTTCTTAAAGCATAGCTTAAAATCAATTTTGTGAACATGCATGCACATAAAATGATGTGGAAAATTTGAAACATAGGAATTTAAAGGATTAGAACCCGAATAACAAATTGACTTGGGTTGAAATAGAAGGAAAGAGGTAATGATAACGCTTCATCATATTCATTTTGGCTTTCTATATTGCTCTTTCAACTTCTTGATTCCTCCATAACACTTTGACAAATGTCACTTCCTTATTCCTTAATATTCAGACTTGTCAATCTAATATTTTGAATGGATTCTCCTGATAGGTCAATTCTCTCTAACACCAACACTCTCCATAGGAACAATTAAGCTAGGATCACTAGCATATTTTTTCAACAAAGATACATGAAACATGGGATGCACCAATGCTAAATTTGAGGGTAAATCTAATTCATCGGCCACTATTTCGATATGCCTCAAATCTTGATGTGGGGAGACATATCTGGTACTAAGATTTCTTTCTTAATAAAATACATTAAAGCCTTCATAGGTAAAAGTTCCATGTAGATCTAACATCAACATTGAATTCAAGCTCACTTAATATGACTTTTGATAATTTCGGGTAGCTTTTAATCTTTGAAGGATAAGTCTCACCTTCTCTATAGCCTCAAACATCGGCTCGAGTCTCATCAAGGCTTCATTACCTACTTCAACCTACCTAATACGAGACCTATATCTCCTATGACATATAGCCTCAAAACGAGCCATTTAGATGCTAAAATGATATCTATTATTGTAATCAAGTTCAATCAACAGCGGGTGATCATCTCAAATACCATTGAAATAAGAACACATGCCCTACACATGTCTTCTAAAGTTTAGATTGTTCTCTCGGTTGATTTTAATTGATTTGAGGGTGAAAATTTTTGTTTAACCTAACTACTAAAAATTTGAAGTAAATTGAGTACCATGATCCAAAATGATAGAGAAAGGCACATGATGAAGCTTTACTAATCTCCAATATACATCCTTACATAATCTTTAGCCAAGTAAGAGGTCTTAATTTATACAGAATGGCTGATTTAGTCATTCTATCCTTTACAACCCAGGTTGAATCATATTGGCTACCGATTCAAGGTTATATTATTATAATGTACATATTCACATCTTCTCACTTCCAAGTAGGGTTCTCAATGTCTTGGGTTAGACCTCCCAATATTTGATACTCCACCTTCACTTGTTGACAACTGGACATTCTGCCACAAACTTAGCTATGTCTTTTTTCATATCATTCCACCGATACACTTTTCTCAAATCTCTATAGATTTTTGAGGATCTCGAGTGAATTGAATATCAAGAACTATAGGCTTCACTCAAAATCATCTCCTTTATGCCATCAATATCAAGAACACAGAAGTAACCTTGGTAACGAAGTACACAATCTCTCCTTTGGGAGAAAACTTTGATCTTCAATTTAACAACCAAATCCTTTAACTCAACTAAGACTAGATTCATGTCCTATTTTTCCTTCTCAACAACTACAAGAGATGATGTTGACCTATTATGAATAAATATGCCACCCTTATTCGATTGAACTAACCATACACCAAAATGAGGTAACCTAGGCACACCTTTAACTAATTATTTATTTTCATCTTCAACATGGAAAAAAGTACTTATGGATGATTGGCTAAGAGAATTTACAATAATACTAGGCTTACTTGGATGGTAGAGAGCACTCACATCTCGATCCTTCAATTGGTCCCTTTAATACCTCATGTTCTGCCAAGGCCACATGATAAAAGAAAAAATTGAGATAGGTTAGGTATCAGGGAAGAGATATATATTGAAATAAATTTCCATTTTGAGAGAAATGTTGGGAAAATCATCAAGGAACTCATTAGCAATGAGAACACACTTATGAATATGAATTTTAGAATTAGTATCCCTAACCCATATAGGATGACAAATCCTAACCTTGGAAATTATTTTCTAAGATTAAAGGCATGATATTAGTTAACCCTTGAACACAAATTTGTATCATTAGTAGCAGTAGCTTATTGGGGTGTTGCAACTTCACCACTTAGTTTCTATAATCAATGATAATATTCATGAAGATTATCTATACCAAGAATAACATCAAAAGCAGTCATTTTAAGCTTAACAAGACAACATGCAGTAACTTTATGAAATAATAAAACTAGTGAATTTCTATAGACTCTTTTGGATAAAACTAAATAACTAACAAATGTATAGACAGAGAAAGCCTCTAAGAGGAACTTGGGGAACATGTCAAATCTCATGGTCATATGAGAGGATACAAAAGATAAACTATCAAAGTGAAACACTTCCATACATAGTGATCATACCTAGCTTATCCTCATAACCTTGTCCACTACTAGAATTAGATGATGTAGTGCCTTACTGATCCCTCTAGCCTGTAGTAGCCTAAGTCTATGTCGAGGCCTAGGTTCAGCCACCTCTACCTCTATTGCCTCTTGCATGATGACTTATCATGCCTGGCCTGAAGCATATATTCAACTCTACCAAATGCTTTCCTATAAGTTTCTTTCCATAATCCAAACAATCATCAGTACCCACCAAGAATTTTCCCAAATTACTCTTGCCACTCTGTTAGCACATAAGATTAGAATATCCACTAGCACCACCTTTTAGGGTCTTAGGTTTGAACAATCCATTATGTGCCATCCTACTCATACAAGTAGCCATCAAGCTATCCCTCATTTTATAACCCCCTCGGCACAACAATAACCCATACTAGAATAACTAAGCAATACCTTCAATGATTCTTTACATACTATTTTCCTAATATGGAAGCCTTTTCCTTTACAATATCATCCTATGGGAAAGAATTAGCTTCCCCTTTGTGTCTATAATAAAACTCAAAAGGAGGTTATCCTCCCTTAGGAGCTCCTTGATGAGAAATGCTACTTCTTCCAAAAATGATATGCTCTGTCTCTTCCTTCTTCATTTCATACTACTAAGGTTCACGGGAGAAACGATCTACTTATCCATTTGAACAATAATAAATAAAGATAATAACCAAGTGGCATTACAAAATTCAACATTAGAAATATTAGCTATCAACTTGTCATGATCCAAGCCTAAGGTCTAGACGTGGCACGGCGCATGGGAAACCCGAAGGGGACCCCAAACAAGCCTCATAACATATCATTGATTGTAGAATCAAGTAAATAAAATAATAGATTATAAGTAAGCGCAAAAGGGGCTAAGGGGAAGACTCATAACATAAATATCAAGAACAAGAGAGTCAAGGCTCATAGCATAGATTCATAACATATCCAACAACAACTTTAACCATAGAACGTAGCGGGGGCCAAGACAAGCATCCGGGCTCACCATCATAGTCAATACATACATAAAAGTAACATAGTCTTAGAATATATCATGAGACTAGGAACATCATCCCCAACAAGCTTGGAAGAAATCGTACTAGCCATGCGGAAGAGGTTGCCCAAGTGGGGCTCTAGTTCCTATATTGTGACATTATGTAGGCATAGAATATGCATTATTACATTTGAATGTACTAAGTATAAAGGATGGAATACAACAAGAGATAAGTAACATAATCGAAATGCATAAGCATAGGCAATAAGAAGCATATAACAATATGGCATGTATGAATGATGCTTGAAGTAAAATAATAATTACACAGAACATAAACATGTGTAAGGAGTGACAATTACTAGTGAATATCCAAGGCCTACCACCCCCTTGGAGAGGTGAGTGAGGTACGAACCCCTCAATCAGTTAATTAGGTATAAAACTCCCAACATGGTTGATGAGGTACAAACCCCTCAACAAGGTTAATGAGGTACAAACCCTCCAACAAGGTTATCAGGGTACAAACTTCTCGATATGGTTGTACATGCCCTACCACCTCCCAAGAGAGGTGATTGAAGTACAAACCTCTCAACAAGGTTACCCGGGCCTACACCTCCCGAGTGAGGCTTGGTGGATTCCCAATATGATAGAGATAATATTATATACATACATTCCTTTCATTATCATAAAGTCTTTTAACTCATAAGACATGCATTAGACCTTCAATTCCTCAAGAAATCATAACCCGGGCATTTTGTCAAACACTTGGCAGGTGTGTAGAGCTAGTATAAAACCATAAAAGAGTGGAGTCATGCTTGAAAATTCAATGTAGATCCATCAATAGATACTAGGTAACTCTCTCAAGCAATATACATCAAAACCCTTCATAAAATCTCATAATACATCTTAGATTCATGGCTTAAAACATGCTAAAACAATCATAATTTAATAAAATCCCAACATAGTGTGCAGTAAAATTAATAATAGATAAGACCCATGAGTAAATCAACTTTAAATCATGCAATTTTAGTTAAAATAGAGCCTGGATATCATGGGTGAAAGGAAACCATGAAAGAAACCCACATACTTTAGCTTTGGAGAATTTTTTGAAGAAGATTTGAAATGAAAACTTGAAGCTTGGATGAAAATCTTAAGATCCAGATAGGTTTTGGGATTTGGAATTTGGGGATGAAATATTGTCTAAGTATTTGAGAGAGTATTTGGGAATATCTTGAATGATATGAGGATGAAATAAGGCTAAATATAGGTATTTTCACGTATGGGATGACTTAGGCCCAAGACCCAAAAGCCTTTGACCGAGATAAAAATCATTGACAACAAAATTTTCGAAAAATAAAATTGCGATCCCTTTGCTCTAAAATGGGGGTTAGACCCATCTCTCACTCAATGTTTCCCTCCGAACAAGAATATAAAGTTAGATTTTTGAAATCACACAAGGATTTCTAGATACATGGAAATTATGATTCCAAGAAATTGCAAGGCACATTTTGGGGAACTTTTTGGGGTTGTTTCAATATCTCCCCATTGGGAACATTCTTCCCTGAATGTCAAAAAAATATGTATAAGAAGAGTAATAACAAAGATATCAGCCCAACAAGGATGCATCAATACACTTAAACACCATTTTGAAAAAAAATCTCAACACAAGTGTAAAAAAATTACCATGAGCTTTGTTAGTATGAACATAAATGCATGCAAATGACATAGGGGCTGAAACATTAGATTGGGAATCATAAAAAGAAAAGGACTTGGTGTATCATACCAAGCTTGAATAGAGTGGTAGAGTTTTCGATATTACTTCTCCATGCTCACCTCAGCTCCCCGAGAGAAACTATCAAGTTGATGATTCTGCTAAAGGGCCTTGACAAACACCACATCCTTATTAATCAACTTTTCCCATCCATCCATCTAATATCTCCATTGGGATATTCTCCTAAGATAACTCCTCCACAACACCCACAACCTCAAAATTTCTATGGTACTTAAATCAACAACAAATCTCTTCAACCTAGATGCGTGAAGAAATAGTCAAACTATATCCCTATTCATAGGCAACTTTAATTTGTATGCAGCCTTACCAATCCTTCTCAACACTCTATAAGGACCCACATATCTCGGGCTTAACTTAACCTTCCTACCAAAACAAACCACATCCTTCATGGTTGAAACCTTCAAATTGACCCAACCACCTACTTTAAATTCAAGGTCTCTCCTCCTCACATCGGCATAGGGCATTTGGCGACTTTGGGCCATCTTCAATCTTTCCCTAATCATCCTAACCTTCTCAAAAACCTTCGTAACTAGATTTAGTCCCAAATATCCACCTCTCCAACTTCAAACTATCCAATTGGTGATCTATAACATCTACTATAGAGAGCCTCAAATAAATCCATACTGATGATAGAATGATAGCTATTGTTATAGGCAAACTCAATCAATGGAACATGATCATACCAACTACCATGTAGCTCCAATACACACGCCGTAAGCATGTCCTATAGAAGTTGGATAGTTTTCTTGGATCAGCCATCCATTTAAGGGTGGAAAGCTGTACTAGGTTTAACTCTTGTACCAAGACCTCTTTGGAAGGACCCCCAAAAATATAAAGTAAATTGAGCATCACAATCCGATATGATAAACATATGTACCCCATGAAATCTCACCAATTCATGAATGTACAATTTAGCATAATCTTCAACCCCATATGTAGTCTTAACCAGTAGAAAGTGAGTCAATTTTGTCATCCTATCAACCATAACCCAATGGGATCAAAACCCTTTCTAATCTTGGGCAACCCAATAACAAAATCCATATTAATTTCTTCCCACTTCCAAGTAGGTATCTCTATGTCTTAAGTTAAGCCACTTGACCTTGGGTGCTTGACTTTGACTTATTGGCAACTATGACAACCGAAAACAAATTTTGCAATGTCGCTATTCATGCTTCCCCACCAATACACTTCTCTCAAATACCTACACATCTTAGCAGAACCGGGGTGAATAAAATAGTAAGAACCATAAGCCTCATCAATATCTTTTTCCTCAAGCCATCAACACAAGGTACATATAACCTACCTTGGTACCTAAGGGAACCATCTCCTCCTTGAGAGAAAACCTCCACCTTCCCATCTTTTATCAATGCCTTTAATTTCAACAAAGCGGGGTCAAGATCTTTCTTAGCTTTCACCTTCTCAACCAATGAAGATTTAAAACCATCATCAACAACAGCACAGCCATTCCTGACCTCTTCCAACCCAACACCCAATCTACCTAATCGGTGGACCTCCCTAGCCACCCCTATGCCACCATCATCAATATAAGCTAGGCTACCCATCAACATCCTACTCGAAGCATCAACCACCACATTAGCCTTACCGGGATGATAGTACACACTCATGTCATAGTCCTTCAGAAGTTCAAACCACCTTCCTTGCCTCAAGTTGAGATGATTTTGAGTGAAGACACATTGCAGGCGCTTATGATTGGTGAACACATCAACCTGCATCCTATATAATTAATGATGCCATATCTTTAATAGAAGTACCGTGATGGCTAGTTTAAGAGCATGGGTAGGATAGTTCTTTCCAAGCATCTTAAGTTGTCTAGAAGCATAGGCTACCACCATACCATTTAGTATCAAAATACTACCAAACCAATTCTTGAGGCATAATAATACATAATAACTCTTCCAACCCTTCTGGTAGAGCCATAATAGGAGAGAACAGAAGCTTAGCCTTTAAGGTTTTAGAAACTCTATTTACACTTATCGGTCCACCCAAATTAGCCTTCCTTAGGGTCAACAAAGTGATGGGAGAAGAAATGGAAGGAAACCTATCCACAAACCTCTGGTAACATACGGTAAGTCCCAGATGGTCCTAATATCCGACGGGATCAACAGTCTATACTAATCTCTAATCACGATCATTTCAGTAGTGTCCACTTTAATGCCATCACCCAGTACCAGATAACCTAAGAAGGAAACCTATTACAACCAAAACTCCCATTTATCCTATTTAGCACCCAACCTTCCTCTTTAAACTTTGTAGCATATCGTCAAATGACTCACATGCTTCTCATCACTTGCGAAGACAAACCAACATATCATCACCAAGGACCATTACAAGCATAACAAGGTAGGGTTAAGGGACCTATTAATGAGACCTATAGATATAACCGGTGATTAAGTCAAACCAAAAGGGCACCACCCAAACTCAAAATATCAGAAAGGACATTTACTAACTCATTGATCCCCAGAAACAACCTGACAGAACTGACTTAAATTCAACACCCCTAATTTCTTACAAGGTGATAAGCACAACCTTTAGAGATTAACTATACCTTAAGGCAAGAAATGGACTTATCCCTTCATAACCATATTACAAGCCCCCACTCAAAGACATGTATATTGGGGAATTGGAATCCAACTCTACAGGCCCTACATTCAATGAAAACACAACAAGTATGCAACTAATCCATCCCAATTATGAAATCAAAATCCACCACATCAAACCCAACAATTCACAAGGCAAGACCTAATGCAATATGGTTACAAAATAGCACCTATGAACCTTCTGACAACAATAGACTCAATAAAGAGGGTAGACTTCAAACATTCACACAACAACTAGGGCACACTTGAATCCCACTAGCAATAAGGAAGAATAATGAAAGAGATAGTGACACCTAGGCCTATCAAGGCATACATATCAAAACCAAAGGAAATTTCAACAAACTGGTAGCAACATTAGGCACCATATCCCCTCCTTGAGTCCCTTGATCAATATGACCACCTTTTCCTTGTGGTCGACCATCCTTACCATTATTGTGAGTAAGTGAAAAATCTAAAATTTTATGGTCCATCTCACTACACCTAAAGCATGTACCCGTATTCCTCCAACATGCGCCATTGTGACTTCTCCCATATTTTGGGCATCTACGATGAATCACCTCATCATCACCCCCTTTACTCTTATTGCATTTATGAGGACAATCCCTCCTCTTATGCCCCTCTTCACTACAACTGAAGCAAGCATTGGTGCCCCTCAAACATGGGCCTCTATGCACCCTACCATATTTTGGACACGTAACATCACCTCTATCTTTGAGACTTTGGAACTTTTGTTCAAAATGGTCCCTCTTGGCCTAACTACCCCTTCTCTTACCATTTAAAGTCTCGGGAGCACTCATTTGTTGATTGGGGTGAGTCATCAATTTTGTCACCGCTTTGGACAATACCTATAGAGCATTGCGAACTTCTACATATGATATATTATCGTCCTAAGTAGTTTGAGACATATCCTCAAGTGTAGCAGTTAGGGATGAAACAACCCCAAAAAATGCTCGAAAATGTGCTTGGGAAGTGCCTAGAATCATAATTTCTATATATCTCAAAATTCGTGCATGATATCAAAAATTTAACTTCATATTCTTGTTTAGGAGGTCAAATTAAGTAGGGAATGAGTCTAACCCTAATTTAAGAGCAATTGTATCAAAATTTAAAAATCACAAAAAGTAATTTCTAGTGAGGTTTTACGCCCCTGGTGCGACATGCCATGGGCGCACCTCAATTTATTTTTGTGGCCAATTTTCTATCATGGTCCAAGACTTTTGGGTCTTGGGCCTAAGTATTCTCATGCATGAAAATGCCTATACTTAACCTTATTTCAACCTCATATCATTCAAGACATTCCCAAATATTCACTCAAACACTTAGGTAATGTTTCATCTCCTAAATTCAAGTCTCAAACTCATCCGAATTTCAAGGTTCTCATTCAAGATTCAAGTCTCCATCTAAAATCTTCATCACGCTATTCTCCCAAGCTAAGGTATGCTGATTGCTTTCATGGTTTCATTTCACCCATAATACCGAAGCTTTCTTTTGAACAAAGTTGTATGATTTAAAGTTGATTTACTCATAGGTCTTATGTGTTGTGAATGTCATTGCACACAATATTGATGTTCAAGAAATTATGACTATTTTAGTATTTTTGGAGCTATGAATCAAAGATCTAATTAGGGATTTGATAAAAGATTTTGATGTATATTTCTTGAGGGTATTACCTAGTATCTATTTATGGTTTTATATTGAATTTTCTTGCACGATATCACTCTTGAATTGCATGATTTTACATTAGCACGACACACCACACAAAGTGTTTAATAACATGCCTGATTATGATTTCTTGAGAAATTAAAGGTCCAATGTATGTCTTATCATATAAATGCCTTTATGATGATGAAAGGATTGTATGTATATGATGATGAAAGGAATGTATATATATGATATTATCTTTATAGTGTTGGGGATGACCAAGCCTTAATCGGGAGGTTATAGGTTGGGTAACCTTGTACATCAATTACTTCGCTCGAGAGGTAGCAGGCCCGTGCAACCATGTCGAGGGGTTTGTACTTTGATAACCATGTTAGGGGTTTGTACCTCATTAACCATGTTGGGTTTTTTTACCTCATCAACCACATGAAGGGTTTTGTACCTTATGCGCCTCTCCAAGGAGGTGGTAGGCCTTGGATTGCACTAATAAATGGTCACTCCTTGCACTTGTATTATGTTCTATATATGCATGGTCATACTTTAAGCATCATTCATACATGCTATATTTCTATATGTTTATTAATTGCCTATGTTATGCATTTTGATTATGGTGCTTGTAACTTGTTGCATTGCATCCTACATACTTAGTCCATACAAATGTACTAACGTATAGTCTATGCCTACATGATGTCACCATGTAGGAACTAGAGCCCCACTGAAGCATCCCCATCTACGTGGCCTATACGATTCCACTTAAGCTTGTTGGTGAGTCCTCCATTCCAAGAAAGTTTCTTATGATCTCATGCTACGTTCTAAAACTACCTTTCTTTTATGTAAATATTGACTATGATGGTGAGCCTGGTTGCTTGTCTTAGCCCCATTGTCCCTATTTTACTCTATTGTTGTTGTATTTTTTTGCTTCCATGACCAAGGATATGTAATGATATGTTAAGAGGCTTGCTTTGGGTCCCATTGGATTCCCCTTGTGCCATGTCATATCTAGGTCCTAGGCTTAGGTCATGACAAACTTGGTATCAGAGCACTAGGTTGTTAGATCCTTAGATTTTAACACACTGCTTCTATTAGAGTCTTATTCATGGTTGTGTTGTGCACCAAAAGTATGAGCTAGAGGCTATGAGGCATTTAGGAAATGTTTCCCTTCTTCTTACACTGTGTCATGCTATAGAAGTTGAGGTAAGGTTTCCCTTCCCCTCAATGATTGTCCTTTGCTATGATAGATCATGCCTAAAACAAGTGGAAGAAGAGCCCACACACCCAAGTGGGAACCCGCTAATAGAGAGCTTCAGGACGCTCTTACTTTGCTTGTACAAGTTGTGGCTAACCAAGCTAACCAAGGGGCTTAAGCCCCTTTAATCCTACATCAACCTCTCGAGTAAAAGATTTCATGAGGATGAATCCCCTAGAATTCCTTGGGTCAAAGGTAAGTTCATTGATGATGTATATAAGATTTTGGCTATCATAGGTCTGAGGTTGGAGTATAAGGTGGATTTGGCATCCTACCAACTCAAAGGAGTAGCACAAATATAGTACAATCAACAGAAGGAGGAAAAGGGAGTCAATAATGTGATTCTATGGAAAGAGTTCAAGGAGGCCTTTCTTAATTGGTTCTTCCCTCTTGAGCTTAGCAAAGCTAAGTTGGTGGAATTTATGAATTTGAGACAAGGGTCTATGAGTATGAGGGAGTATGCCCTCAAGTTCAACCAACTTTCAAAGTATTCTCTAATCTTGGTATCTGACTTAAGATCTAGGATGAACAAATTTGTGATAGGTGTTTCTGACTTAGTTAGTAAGGAGTGTCATTCCTCTATGTTGATTAGTGACATGGACTTGTCAAGTTTGATGAACTATGCTGAGCAAATGGAGGAGGAAATATTGAGGAAGAGAAGGGGTTGTGAGGCCAAAAGGATCCATTTTGAGGGAAAGTTCCAAAGCCAAAGGGGTGGTCGATTCCATCAAGGCCAAGGGACTTCTCATGCATTTCAAAAGAGGGTTGCCAATGATTTTCTAAGGGCTCAAGGTCTTAGAGGTGTGGTTCCTAATAGTGGGTGTCCGAAATGTGGTAGGGATCATAGTGGCCCGTGCTTGAGGGATACTAATGCTTGTTATGGTTGTAGGGAAGTTTGGCATAAGGAGATATATTACCACTAAAATTGCAATATGGGTAAGGAGGTTCATCTATAAGGTTCTAATATGGTTCCTTTGGAAAGAGCTGGCCGACAGGATGGTGCCCCAAGGCACAACCAGTTTTATGCATTGCATGGGAGGCAAGGGGTTGATGAGGTACCCAATGTTGTTACCAATATATTGAAAATCTTTCATTTTGATGTGTATGCATTGATTGATCTGGGAACCACTCTTTCTTTTATTACCCCCTTTGTTGCAAAATGTTCCATGTTGACCCCGAGTTTTTGCGTGAGTCATATGAGGTGTCTACACCTATTGGTGTATCTATTGTTGTTAGGAAGGTTTATGGAGATCGTCTCATTTGCATTTTGCATAAAGTATTGCCTTGTGATCTTGTTGAGCTAGACATGGTTGATTTAGATGTCATACTTGGGATAGATTAATTGCATCCAAACTATGCTTTTATTGATTGTAGAAACCATAGGGTCAAATTACAATTCCCAAATAAACCCGTCCTTTAGTGGGAGAGTCATGATGTGGTGGCTAAGGGTAGTTTCATCTCTTGCATTAAAGCCCATAAGTTGATCTCTAAGGGGTGTCTTTATCATCTTGTAAGGGTTAGGGATGTCTAGTCCAAAGTCCTTTCTATAGAGTCGATTCTAGTTATAAATGAGTTTCTTGATGTATTTCTAAATGAACTTCTTGGTGTTCCTCCCAAAAGGAAAATAGATTTTGGTATAGACCTCCTTCCCGATACTCTTCCCATCTCTATTCACCCTTATCGCTTGTCCCCAACAGAGTTAAATGAGTTGAAGGAACAATTGAGAGATTTACTGGAGAAGGGTTTATTAGCCCTAGCCAATCTCCTTGGGGTGCTCCGGTGTTGTTTGTAAAGAAGAAAAATGGCTCTCTTAGAATGTATATTGAGTACCGATAATTTAATAGGGTCACTATCAATAATAGGTATCATCTTTCAAGGATTGATGACTTGTTTGACCAATTGCAAAGGGATAGCCATTTCTTTAAGATTGATCTTCGGCCCAGGTATCATTAAGTGAAGGTGAGCGAGTGTGATATTCCTAAGATGTCCTTTAGGACTAGGTATGAGCATTATGAGTTTGTTGTGATGTCATTTGGATTGACCAATGCACTGGCCTCCTTCATGGACCTAATGAATAGGGTCTTTAAACCTTACCTTGGTTCGTTTGTTTTGGTATTAATTGATGATATTTTGATCTATTGACATAATGAGGAGGAGAATCTTGGTCATTTGAGGGTAGTGTTGCAAAGGTTGAGGAAAGCAAAATTGTATGCCAAATATCAAAAATGTGAATTTTGGTTGAAGGAAGTTGCCTTTCTAGGTCATGTGGTGTCAAAGGATGGTATTAAGGTGGATCCTAAGAAGACAGATGTGATTAGAAATTAGCCTAGACCATTGACCCCGTCAGGTATTAGGAGCTTCTTAGGCTTAGCGGGTTAGTACTGGAGATTTATGGATGGGTTTTCTTCTATTACCTCTCCTAAGACAAAATTGACTCAAAAGAAGGCTAAGTTTGTATAGACCGATGAGTGTGAGAGGAGATTTCAAACATTGAAAGATAAGCTTGTGTCGGCTCCTATATTTTTGCTATCGAAAGGACTATAGGACTTATTGTGTATTCTGATGCTTCTAGAGTTAGTTTGGGTGGTATTCAAATACAAAATGGTTAGGTCATAGCCTTTACTTCTAGGAAACTCAAAGTGCATGAAAATAACTACCTTACCCGTGATCTTGAACTAGTCGCCATGGTATTTCCATTAAAGATATGGCATTATTATTTACATGGGGTGCATATTGATGTGTTCACCAATCATAAGAGCCTCCAATATGTTTTTCACGCAAACAAATCTTAAATTGAGGCAAAAAAGGTGGTTAGAACTTCTTAAGGACTATGGTATGAGTGTGCATTATCATTCTTGTAAGGCTAATATTCTGGCGAATGCTTTGAGTAGGGGGTGTATGGGTAGCCTAGCTCATGTTGATGATAGTGGTAAGGAGGTGGCTAGAGAGGTCCATCGGTTGGCTAGGTTCGGAGTTAGGTTGGAAGGAGTTGATAATGTTAGTGTTGTTGTTATTGATGGTTCTAAATCTTCATTGGTTGAGGAGATGAAAGTTAAACAAGATGTTGACCCTGCTTTGTTGGAATTCAAACCATTGGTAAATAATGGTAAGGTGGAGGGTTTCTCCCACGAGATAGATGGTGCCCTTAGGTACCAAGTAGATTATGTGTGCTTGTGTTGATAGATTGAAGGAATAGATTATTGATGAGGCTCATGGTTCTTCATATTCAATTCACCCTGGATCTATTAAAATGTATAGAGATTTGGGAGAGGTGTATTGGTGGGGAGCCATGAACAGAGACATTGCAAAATTTGTTTTCGGATGCTATAGTTGCCAACAAGTCAAAGCAAAACATCAAAGGTTGGGTGGCTTAACCAAAGACATAGAGATTCCTACTTGGAAGTGGGAAGATATTAATATGGATTTTGTGGTTAGGTTGCCTAAAACTAGAAAGGGTTTTGATTTTAATGGGTTATGGTTGATAGGATGACAAAATCAGCTCACTTTCTACAAGTTAAGACTACATATGAGGTTGAAAATTATGCTAGGTTGTACATTCATGACTTGGTAAGGTTGCATTGGTTCCTTTATATCTCATATCGGATCGTGGTTCATAATTCACTACATACTTTTGGAGGTCTTTCTAAAGAGGTCTTGGAACCAAGGTAAAGCTTAGTCCGACCTTTCACCCTCAAATGGATGGCCAAGCCAAAAGGACAATCCAAACACTTGAAGACATGATTACGGCTTGTGTATTGGAGCTTAAGGGTAGTTGGGATGATCATCTTCCATTGATCAAGTTTGCATACAACAATAGCTATCATTACAGCATAGGTGTGGCTCCTTTTGAAGCTCTCTGTGGTAGATATTGTAGATCACTAGTTGCGTAGTTTGAAGTTAGATAGGTGGCTATGTTGGGCTTATATCTGGTTATAGAGGCTCTTAAGAAGGTAAGTATGATTACAGAAAAGTTGAAAATAGCCCAAAGTCACCAAAAGTCATATGTCGATGTGAGGAGAAGGGATCTTGTATTCAAGGTTGATGATTGGATTTATTTGAAGGTGTCACCCATGAAAGGTGTGGTCAGTTTTGGTAAGAAGGGAAAGTTGAGCACTAGATAAGTGGGTTCTTATAGGGTGATAAGAAGGATTGGTAAGGTGGCCTACGAGTTGGATTTGCGTAGAGAAATGGAATTGGTTCCTCTGGTCTTTCATGTGTCTATGTTTAGGAAGTGTGTGGGTGATCCCAATGCTATTGTGCCTCTTGATATTGTGGGGGTGTAGTTGAAGACAACTTGACATATGAAGAGGTTCTAGTAGAAATCTTGGATAGGCAAGTGAAGAGGTTAAGGAACAAAGAAGTTGCTTCCATTAAGGTCTTTTGGAGGAACCAATAAGTCGAAGGTGCTACTTGGGAGGTCGAAGCAAATATGCAAAAGCGATAACCTTACCTCTTATACTCCACTTAAGCATAATGTATTGATCTAATTCCTTTATATGATCTCATATCTTAAGTTCCTCCCACATGTCATTCCATATATTCATGTTTAAATTAACAAGTTCGTGATGATTTTACACTTATGTTGAGATTTTTAAAAATGATGTTTAAGTGCATTGTTGCATACTTATATGGGCTTAAAATGTCATATATTTGCATCCCTCATATACATTTCTGTGATATTGGGGGACAAATGTTCCCAAGGTGGAGATATTGAAATGATCCCAAAAATTGCCCGAAAATATTCCTAGGAAGTGCTCGGAATCGTAATTTTCATATATCTCAAAATACATGTGATATTAAAAAATCCACTACCTATTCTTGTTGAGGAGGTGAAATTGAGTAGAAAATGGGTCTAACCCTAATTTAAGAGTAACCGTATCAAAATTTGAAAATCGCAAAAATTGATTTCCAGTGAGGTTTTCACGCCCCTGGCACAACGCACCAAGGGGATGCCTCAATTCATTTTTATGGCTAGTTTTCTATCTCAGTCTAAGACTTTTGGGTCTTGGGCCTAAGTATTCCCATGCATGAAAATGCCTATACTTAGCCTTATGTCACCCTCATATCATTCAAGACATTCCAAATACTCACTCAAACACTTGGCCAATATATCATCTCCTAAATTCAGGTCTTAAACTCATATGGCTATTAAGGTTCTCACTCAAGCATCAAGTCTCCATATCCAATATTCAGAAGCTATTCTCCAAAGCTAAGGTACGTGGGTTTCTTTCATGGTTTCATTTCACCAATGATACCCAAGTTTTCTTTTGCCCTAAATTATATGATTTAAAGTTGATTTACTCATGCGTCTTATGTATTATGAATTTCACTGCACATTATCTTGGGGTTCATGTAATTTTGACTGTTCTAGTATGTTTGGAGCTATGAATCTAAGATCTAATGAGGTATTTGACAAAGGGTTTTACTGTACATTGCTTGAGGGTGTTACCAAGTATCTATTGGTGGTTTTAAAATGAATTTTCTTGCATGATTTTACTCTGAATTGCATGGTGTTACACTAGCACCACACAACTGTCGAGCGTTTGATAAAATGTCCGGTTATGATTGGTTGAAAAATTGAAGGTCCAATACATGTCTTATGATATGAATGATATTTTAATAATGAAAGGAAAATGTCTGTAATATGATAATAAAAGGAATGCATGTATATGTTATTATCTCTATAGTGTTTGGGATGACCAAGCCTCACTCGAAAGGTTGTAGGCTCGTGTAACCTTGTTGAGGGGTTTGTACCTTGATCGCATTGCTCAGGAGGTGGCATGCCCATGTAACCATATCGAGGGTTTTGTACCTTCATAATCATATTGTGGGATTTGTATCGCATCAACTATCTTGGGGGTTTGTACCTCATCTACCATATGAAGTAAATGACATAATGAATGACAAAAGGGGAAAAGGGGAAGCCTCATAACATAAATATCAAGAACAAGAGAGTCAAGGTTCATAGCATAGATTCATAACATATCCAACAACACCTCTAATCAGAGACCTTAGTAGGGGCCAAGACAAGCAATCGGACTCACCCTTATAGTTAATACATACATAAAAGCAAGATAGTCTTAAAATATAGCATGAGATCACAAAT